>BMAV01002271.1:262197-274321 GCA_019973955.1 Trichonephila inaurata madagascariensis
AACATCGTGATCAATCAGAACTGTAAAGAGGATGTTCTAACGGTTTCCAACAAATTCGCTCCCACCAATAAAGCATGTTCCTCCTTACGTAAAAGTTATGAATAATACACACCATTGACCATGGATATGTCAGGGAGGAAATCAACAAAAGCAATACTGTATGTAATGTTGATGCATAGACAGTCGATATGCTTCATATTTTCCACTTGTTCTCATCCACCAAGCAATTTAGCCCATGACGCTCTTGAATCTTTGATGTCTTTTCTTGCTGCTTTGACAATTGGCATAAAATTTCAATGAATTTTACATCTTCATGAGTCAAAAATTTTATAATGCCTTACTCCATTGCAGGCTGTACTTCCTTGAAACTTCCTTTCCAACTTCAAAAAGTGATTAGCAAATGGAAACTAACTTTTGCCCCTCCTAGACCTTCCTTTTAATGCATACTAAAGAGCAATCTTAAACTTATCACCAGTGAGTATCTTGAAAATTCTGGTTCGTTTTTTATCCTTTCGCAAACCATGGATTAATTTTAGTTGTTCAAAGGCATATTTACAGAAACATTGATTTCAGTTAGGTCCACATTTTTCACATTGAGTTTTAAAAAATTTCATACAAATTAAAGTTTATGACTCCATTTATTAGCAATATACACAATCGAAAGGTTTAACTACAGAGGAACAATTACAAATAATGTAAAGTAATAAAATCCATAATGTATTACAGCATTGGATTCATACTTAAGGAAAAAGAAAAGGATACTGTCATATATATTATATATTTCCTCTACACTTTTGGCTTCTTTGTTTTGAGAAGGAATTATTTCCGATTCCTGTTTGCTTTCTTCAACTATAGCTAAACACAAAATTGAAACATAAAACAAAAATATAAAGATTTTTTTTTTTTGCACTTATTTCCAATGATAAAAAACTAGCCAATTTTTTTCTCTTTAAGAATCTAAGCAACAGAAATTGTAATTAAGTCATACAAATGTTTGAAATATTTTAAAAATTAAATTTTTAAAAAGGAAAAACATTTAAAATGAGATTAAATGAAATAATATGAACTTAGCACTAAAAAAATTAACATTTAGAGCATTTTTTTAATATTAACATTAAACTGAGAAATTATCCCAAAATTTGTTAAATATACCAACAAAAAATTAGTTTCTGATTGAAAAACACAAATAACTATGATCAGACAAGTACATTTAATTTAACAGTAAAACTTTTTTTTCCCTTTTTACCTTTGTCTTAAATGTTTGTTTTTAGAATATATATTATGTTCCAAACATGTATTTAAATATTACATTATTTATACATGTATTTAAATATCGTAGTTTTTCTTAATTTAAACTTGCTAAAATGTTTAGTAAAAACATAAGCTAAAATTCTACAAATTAAATTTTGTTCCAAGTAATTGCATGCCAGGTAAATTAATTTTATAAAGTTCAAAAAGATCAGGAAAGTTCACTGATTTCTATCAGGTCTTGAAGTTAACATGTTGAATTGTTTTTAGTTCATATATCAGCACACAATCTAAGGACTGGATTATTCCAAACTGTTGGTCACTATAAGTTACATATCTGTAATTAGCGAATTCAATAGCCATCCCTGTTCTCCATATCAAACTTCTATCACTTGCAAGTATTTTATAGAGGCCCAGCGGTAGCGGGGGGGGGGGGGGGTGGGGTGGGGGGAGGTTCTAGCAGTCTGGGTTCTATTCCAGAGCTGGGCAAGGTCGACTCAGCTTTTCATCCCTACTGCAGTGGGTTGATAAATGAGTACCAAGCTTGCTTGGGGACTTAAAACACTGGGGGTCTCGCTTCAAACTGACCACCTGATCGAGACATCTGCTCATGCATCTCAGCGCCCAATGGTCACATATACTGGGATGGGCACAGTAGGGCCTGGCTCTCATGGGCTGTTACACCACTGAATTGAAGTATTTTATTAGATAAACACTCATCTAAAAATAAATAGGATATGTTGAAAATGGAGAATTAACATCCCCCATATCAAAAGAATATAAACTTCAAATTTTTACAAAAATGAGTTTTATAATACTCAGACAACCAGTCAAGTACTCATTAATTTATTACATTGTCAAATAAATGAATGAATGGGTCTATTCACATTATGGATGTTAGATAACTATTAAGTCAAAGTGGTTCATAATAAAAATACTATAATGTTTAGTCTATTGTACTACTATTGCTTCCTTAGCCTATACTTAAACAAATTTCAGCAGACATCTTTAAAAAAAAAATAAATTTCATAACCTTAGTGAGGCAGTATCCCAGATGAGAGAGTAAGTGTTTATCAACAAGGAACTCTAAAGCAACATGAGGGTTACTGGCGATGGACCTTGTAATTCAGCTAATGTCATATGACGAGGATGACACATGCACTGGCATGCCACTCTCAACTTCCATGCCATGTTAATGAGAGGATAGAGCCATTACAAATTTAACATGCATAGCCTTTTTACACGGTAGGTCTGAAGGGTAACTAGGACTCTAACTTCTGACAATAAGTTCATGACCATAACCACTAGGTACTGCAGCCATAAAATATTCAAGTTATTTAATTACCAAAGTAGTAAAGTCCCTGTCACATATAAAAGAAAATTTCCTTTGCTTCAAGATGTACATGTAAAATTACTAATTACTCTTACATTTATGTATTTTATGAATAGCAATAACCTACAATGATTTTTATTAACCCCTTGATTTTTTTTGAGTTTCAAACTGTTTTTTTTTTTATCCTAAATATTCTTGATTTTTTAACTCTTTTTGTAGTGTTTTGTCTAATCACTCAAAATAGCATTTTTAATTAATCTAACAGAACCAACTGCATTCTATTGTATACACACATGTCCAAAATTAAGGCCACAAGTATAAAATCTGAAAACTAATGAATTATTCAATGTGTTACCACGAAATTTGGCACAGAGACATTACTATGTGAGAAAGAAAACAGTAACATAATATGGAAAAGACTGATTTTGAATTAAGTACAGGGCATATCAAAAAGTGTGAAATGAATCAGAGTTAAAGTATTTAACTCGAGAAAAATCTGTGTTATATGGAGTATGACCACTGTGCAAGGGCATAGAAATCTCATAATGAGCTGTCATACTATTTATGAGGGTGTCAATAAGTGTTTGTGGCAACAAAACACATTTTTCCAAAAGTGGGGCTTTTAACTCATGGTGGATCCTGGAAGGGAGCAATGCTGAGAAATGGCTCTCTCCAGACCATCTCAAACATGTTAAACAGGATTGAGATCAGGAGACCTTGGGAGCCAATCCATTATCCACATTATCGCCCATTAAAATGTACTCCAGGCCCATAGCACTTGGAGCAACCTCACATAGGCTTCGAGGACCTCTACCCTTTAGTGCTGTGAGTTGACAGTACAAGCATTGAAGATGTACACTGGTGTACGACTGCCCAACACAAGGATTCCTTTGCCACTAAATCTGTCAAATTTTGTTACAGAGGAGGGATGAAAGCGAACACCACTCTCTCTAGATGAAGACTCGATTAGAATCACTTTGTCTGGTGAATTTCGACCACTGAAAAAAAAACATCCCCTCATTCCGGTGTCTGTGACTGATGTGTCTGGCTCCACAATAACCCGTCTTTCCAGTTGGACGCAGTCAAAGAGACACACATGATTGGACACCGGGCGAAAAGGGCAGTCTCTAAGATGTCTGTAGATTGTTTGCCTGGAAATTATTCTTCCAGAAAGAGCAGCAAGGTCACAAGCAAACAGAGGAGCTGTTGTGTCAACTACACTGCTTGAATTAATTGGGAAAATTTTTTTTTTTCTTGTCCGAGTCGGTATGTTATTACCAGTTATGTCCCAAACCACCTAAACCACTTATATCTGCCCAAAAGTAATATGACGGATGGACCATGACTATAATTTACTCATTTGATCAGCTATAGTACATTAGTAGCTCAGTTGTGAGCCTTTCAGTGTGTTAACTGAGGTTATAATTTTGCATTCCATGTAACAGTTGTTACTTTTGCTTGGTCAGAGATGGATATTACTCCAAGGAAGCATTCTAAAATAATCGCTCTTAATCAACACAGTTCTATGACTATGAGATATAGCTATGGTAGTTGGTGTGGGCAAATCAAGTGTTTTAAGAAAGAAAGAATTTTAAGAAAATTTCAAGATTCCTGATCATCGTCCCTAAAAAGAAAAGGAAAATGTGGGCTTAAACGGAAAATTACTCCCAGAACTGATAAAATTCTAATAAGAAATAGAAAAATAAATCAAAGTAAGACAAGCACAGAGCTTTGAAGGGATTTATTAGATCATGGTGTCCAAGTGAGTAATCAAACCATACAGAAAAGGGGGTTCTAGAAGTTAGCCGCAAGGCATGCAGACCAAGGAAAAAGCAATTTATAACTCAGAAAATGATGAATTTTTTTTAGCATAGACGAAAAATACCAATCCTGGACTATTAACGATTAGAAGAAGGTAATTTTCAGTGATGAAACGCATTTATTTGAGCAGGAATATAAATCAAGTGTAGTTAGACGAAGTTAAGTTGAAGCTCTGCTGCTAGGTGATATCCAACAGACTGTAAAACACCCTTCTAAGCAGTGTTTTTTGGGTTTTTTTCAGAACAAATGGCACTGGAAGCTTAGTTCCTTTAAAGGCATGATGAATTACGTCAATTAGATAGAAATATCAAGCAGTAGAATTGTTCCATCCATGGAAACATTCGATGGAACATTTCAACATGATTTAGCTTCTTGTCACAATTCGATATTGGTCCAGACTTTTATGTGGGAAAATAAAAATGCTTAATTGGCCAGGCAATTCACCAGACATAAATCCTATAGAGAATCTGTGAAATATTCTCAAAAATCATTTAGCTAAGATGAGTTGCACGACAAAACAAATGATAAAATGTGCAATACAAGTGTGGTTCCACGATGAAGTTAAGAACATGTACCCTGCAATAGTGGAATCAATACCAAGACGAATTGCAAAGGTCATTTCTGCTACAGGAGGACATGCTTTGTACTATAACAGATTTTTCTGTCTACTTAAGGTATGCAATGTTTAAAAGCTAAGGTTTTAGAAAAAATCGTTTATCATTTGTCCCAATTAATTCGAATAGTATAGTACATTGCCAAGCGCTTAATGTCAAATAGGGAACTTCAACTTCACTAAATCTTGTTTTTAAATTTAAATAGTTCAAGGTGAACATATCAATTATTGGTTATAGGAAGCTCATAAAATTTTTCACTTGCATGGTCACAAAAATATTTACAGTAAGCATTGTGCAGCCTGCAAATTTGATGTGCTTGCTTTAATTAATGGATGATGTGTTTCTATAAATACATCGATATAAACTAAAAAAACTACATAGAACTTAAAAGAATATCACAACAAATTATTTTAATACAAAATTTTGAAAACTGCATTTCCACTATACTATAACACTGGGGTGAACATTAAGTCGATCGCGATCGACCGGTGGACCACAAGACATTTTGGGGTGACCGCCATCACATAAAACATTAGACGCGCTTACTAAAAGAAAAACAGGCGGTTATAAAGACTATGGAAACACCCGTGAATGTGTGAATAACACTGCAACCCAAATTTGAGAGATATTTTCAAGAATTTATTAGACTAGAAACACGTTGCTTTCATGGGTTACCCATTTTGAAATGTTGATGTGAAAAATATAACTAAAAATATGTTTCATGTTCTCGAGGAAAACGAAGCTTTTTCTCCTTCAAAAGGACTTAATTTGTAAAGAATTACTTTTGGGATCTAATAGACGAAGTAAAGTGGTCCCAATTTTAAAAAAGCTGCAATTCATTTAACACTGTGTTCACATCTACCTATCTGTGTGAATCTACATTTTGAACAAAGAATATAATTAAGACAACATATCATTCCCGCTTCACAGACGACCACTTAGAATCCAGTGGAAGATTAGCAGATAGTAATTATATACCGAGGTATTCAAGTTTGGGGCGGATAATATGAAGACTAAGTCTTTTATGAGACTATAGCTATGAGAACTAATTTTAAGTGAAAATTATTTATTTTTTGATGTATTGTGAATTGTTTGAAAATGCATCATTTGATATTTAATTTATGGGTAGTTATGTTTGTATTTTGCGTTTTACTTAAAACGTTATTTTAAAAGAGTAAGTTTTTCTACTGTAGTTATGTAGGTAAGTACACATATTCTGTATTTATTATTGTTAAAATCCAAAAATAGTTGAGCTTTTTTTTTTGCTCATCAAACCTACGTCATAAGGTGGACCGCAAGACCTTGAAAAAATCAAAAGTAGACCGTGCCATGTAAAAGTCTGCCCACCCCTGCTATAATAACACAATTAAAAAAAACAAAAACAAAAATCATTTATACCTTCTAATGAATTTCTAGATATCTGAGATGAAATTACGCTTTGCATAGAATTATCAGATAACAAATCAAATCCCATTGCTGCTTTGATCGTCCTCTTTCTATTCTTAGTTCCAAAAGTCAAATGCAAGTCTTTATTCTGTAAAACATCAAATTTTATAACCAAGATAATTCTTTTTTACATATTGATAAAATGAAATCTTATATACAGAGTATTAACAAATTGTATGTAATTTTTTACTTATTAGTTTAAAATTTGCAGATTCATTTTAATATTTCTCTGAAAAGTTTGCAAGAACATTAATTATCAATTTAATGCAGGGCAAAAGCCAAATAAGCTGTTACACATGCATACCTATAAAATGCATTTCATCAAGTAAAAGTTTTTTAAATACTAAATATTTAAATGAGTATTTCACAAAATTGTATGTACATAATTGATGCAAAAAAGCACACTGAATACATAGCTTACGTTGAGATTACTTTATCACAAATAATTTTTCCCCCCATGCAATTCAACTTTCCTTTTATAAGTAACCAAAACTTGCAAGATTAAATTATTTGATAAGTTTTTAATCAGTTTATTTGTACGGACTTCCTAAATTTTTTTCTCCTAAAACATTGAAAAAAATGTCAGGACTACTAATTAAACAGAAATTTTTATATTTTAGAGATTCTTAAATATGTAAATGCTTTTCAAACAATACATATATTATACAAATATATTTGAAGAAAAAATGAAGTTAAATTCAATGATAAGAAAACATAAAATTAACAAAACTTTAGAGATACAAACACTTATATTCAAAGATTCCTTTGTAGCAGTTAAATCAAAATGACCTGAAAAATAAGTTTAAAGTTAAAATGGAAGTTATAAATATCCGCTTAACAAAAAATAATAAGAAACCATCTCAATGCAAAATAAACTTGATACTTAGATATTGGAAAAATTAACAATTTTTCCAATGAAACAAAATAATATACAGTAAAATGCTTGCAATACAATTTATTAAAATACATTGACTTTCAAAACATAACACTGTGCTAAGATATTGAATGAATGTATTTCATAACAGAGTCTGAAGTTATCAGCAATACTGCAAGTGTGAAGAATCTTCAAAAATCGTATATGAATATAAAAAATAGTCTCAAATATTTAAATACCTAAAAAGTGACCATAGAGATAATTATATCAATCTACACCTTTTTTCCCTTTGAATACCTAGTAAACACAAAGGATTTAACACCACACTCTAAAGCAAAACGAGAGCTGTTGGCAACACACTTTGTACTTTTGAGCCTCAGTCAAATGTTGAGGACAATCCCAAGCTGGCACCCAACTCTTCAAACTTTCACACACACTTCACAGGACATAACATGCAGCGACTCCTCTATACAGCAGGTTTTTAGCTACAACACAACTCGTCACCAGTGAGTTTGTGACCATGACCCCTCAGATACTGCAGTAACATCTACTGAATACAACAAAATGAATAAATAAAAAAGCTTAATACAAAATCTAATGTATTCAGTGTTAGTAGGGGATTTGTTGAAAGAAAAACCTAATTAATGCAAATCCATCAAATACAGCATACCTTTTGAAGTTTATAGAGATGTCTCAAAGTGCTAATTCTTTGATATTTCTAAAAATAATTGCTTTCCATAAAATGCAATATTGTCAATTTCTTACACATATAAATTAATGAAAAAATCAATTTTTCAGAAATTTTTTGAAATCATTTACTTTATGAACGTTGTACTAAGCAGCACAATGGGCAGCAAAGGATTTAGAACAGGGTCAGATAATGTTCTTTCAATTCATTCTCACACACATCACCTGAAGATTTCAATGTCTAATGAAATTTAATGTGCACAACAGCCCATTATTTTGCACAATATTTGGTAGATTCAAGACTTAATTCTTAACATAGTTGACCATGAAATTTGAAGTCTTAAGCCCTGTGCTATCAGAATCCTCTTCAGATAGAATGAGAAAAATCAAAACCTTATTGCAGTAGAATAGCTATGAATACATGAAAATCGCAGGTTCTTATTTACTCTAAAATAGAATTTTCTAGCACCTACTCTTTTTCATATATCATGTGAACATATTAGATATCAAGTCTAACAAATTATAAAAAAATTGGCATTGCTTTAATTCACCTATCTATAGGTAACATGGCCATCCACTTGCAAAAATGAACTACTTCAAGAATTAATGTACAAGTGACATTTTACAAAACAATGCCAAAACCAAAAATTGAAATCAGCATAAAATAATTGCAAATAAAAAGATTTTAGTAAGCTTCTTATAGAAAAAAAATTAGGATTAGCTAACAGGCTGCAACACTTCAATTTATATGAGTATAGAGAATAAATAGCCAAATTTAACACTTACATTTTAATAATGGCTTCAAGCGGAAAAAGTCTACATTATAGATCTTGAATTTATGGGTATTTTTATTATAAACCCCGACCTTCAGCCTAAAACCAAATTTTAAAGAAAAATCAATGAAACACACTCCTAAAACTTGTAAATGTACAATAAAATTAAACAAATTCCAGAACATGAAACTATTTTAAAATGGCAGATATCATGGAAAATAGTATAAAAATTTTGAGCCAATCACACACACACAAGATTGTGTTTAAGCAACAAAAGAAAAGGGATAAATTACTTATATATGATAAAATGAACCCAAATCATATAACTAAAGTCAAAATATTTATAATTATGATGAAAGCAGTTGTGTATAAGAACAATTTATTTCTAAACAATATTTCAGATGACTTCCAGAGCTTTTATTCTTATTCAAGTAAATATTACATTAAGCAGGGTCTGTCTGAATTAACATCATACCAAAGAGATACTGGTGAGTTGGTCATGTCCCTCAATTTTGAGCTAAGAGCAAATGAAACATGATCTAGTATTTCTCTCTCCTTAGTTAAATAGTACATTTCAATAAGGCTTAGATGATAGGTTCTTCTTAATGTACAGTAACTTCCATCATTATACATGATGGATCAAAATTGGAATCAAGATTCGACCCCACAACCAGTAACAAAGTTCACGATTGTAATCACTAAGTTACTGAAACACTTTTCTATACAGAATTTCATGCAAGTTTATCAAATTTTCATAACATGAACATACTGCAGTATCCTTGGGTACATGCACTAAAAACATCAAATCTGTTTTCCAAAACAATTGCAAAAATAAGAATATATAAAGATTCGAACCAATAGGCCATAAATATTAAGGCAAAAGTATGTTTTGTAAAAATGCTTGCATATCTCATTTAAAGGAGGAAAAGTGATACTTTAAAAATATGTATTTAAAACTCCGTTTTTATATTTTGAGGTAGTTGGATCACAAAAATTGCTTTTGTTGCAATATCATAAAATCTATCCTCTTTCTTAGATAAACTTTTTTCCTAAATATATTTATATGGTAATGGGAAAGAATTGATTCTTGGTGAGTATTAGCTATAGCTATTCCACTTAAAATTCCCCAAAATTTGTTTTAGTAAAATTTCTTAAATGCAATTTTATAGTGCAATTCAAAGAAAATGTACATACAGTAATACTTCGACCGATAAGAGTCTGGAGTTAGGAGATTTTCAAATTTCGTTGATTCGTCTTTTGTTTGAAAAAAAGAAACTGGTAAAATTAGTGAAATTGGTAAAGTGATGGAAGAAGTTGTTTTTATAAGACATTTGTTTCTAAATTACTTTCTTTTACCTTTGGCCCCAAATAAAATAATTTATATGTATTTGCATGCAAAATCATGCCCCAACTTACATGGTTATCACTCAGTCCCACCTATCGCATAAGTTTGAGGTATTACTGTATACTGTATTTGAGAAATAACTACTGCATTTCTTCATTAAATGATAAACTTAAAAATAGTATAGTATCACAAAAATATTACACATCGTACATGACGAGACAAAGTATGACTAGATGGAAAAAAATATTAGCACAGAATAAACTAATATAAATGAAAAACAAAAGTTAGAAAAATATTTAAGTTTCCTACACAAAATTACCATGTGAATATTTTAAAATTATTTAATTTTAAATATTTAAAATACTTTTTTGAAAATTTTTACTAATCTTTAAGCAAAATAAGATGGTCAAACTACAATTTCAAAAGGTTATCTGCAATTGGTTCCTAAATTACACAATTAAATACAATCATTTGAAACCATGCATTTTGAAATAAATTTGTTCCTTTATCAATTTGTAATTTTTTTTATAACTAAAAATTAGATAAAACTCTTACAAAGATGAAGTAATATCTGATACTGTGCCTTCATAATTGGATCCAGCATACTGCAAAACATTATTTGAAGCTACCTACAAAAAATTAAAATGTTAATTTGTTTAATATTTTAATCTTTAAACTGCACACAAATGCTATACTGATCCCCTATACTCTAAGTGAATCTAGAAAGGAAAATAGCGATAATTAAAAAGAAATTCTAAGTGAATGTCCAAATTATGATAGATTTTGCTAAGCATATTAAATATTATGATTAGGACTTACTGGGATATTAAATCGGTAACACCAAAACCTTTAGAGCTCAGGAGTTCTGAACATTTAATTTTTAAACAATTTAATAATCTTAATCCAATTCTATTAATTCTAAATTTTGGAGTACCATTTAGCATGGCAAATAAAATTTTTATGAAGTTGAGTAGCAATGAAAATAGCTGTTAAATAAAAAAAAATCTCACATAACTTTAGATAAAATTATGATGATTCATTATTGGCTAAAAATTAAATTAATACAATTAATAGGTTAAAAAGATTCAGATTCATTCTATGTAAAAGTAAACCAATCAGCCTTTTCGAAACTCACAATTTTTACTTCTCACGTTCTCTTAATTTATACAACATATATGCAACTCTTTCTCTTCCAAATCAACATATTTGAAAGTATAATTTTAAGAGTAACAGATTGTATTTTATAAGCAAGCTCAGAAATTTGATTTAAAAAAACATCAAAACCAGACAGTAGATAAAACATTAAATAATTGATACTTGTGTGTTATACATTTAACCAATTCTATCAAACCAAAAACCATTGCCAACTGCTGCAATATGCATCCAATAGTGAAAAACTATTCCAGCATATTCTCAAACACAATATTGTCATCTATGCAAACTCATTTGTCGCAATTTTGAATACAGTTATGGTGTTTCTACCACCTGAATAATGCAATTATTAGATCTTTCATTTATTTCTAATGCATTTGATTTAAATACAATATTTAACTATCCTAAATGGTCAACAACTTATTTGTGTTGATGGGTTAATATGGCACATGTGCAAAAATGATAACAGCATTTGATGTCTTGATTTTGCGAAATTGGTTGATAACATAAGTACTAAAATAATCTCTACATAAATATAGTTTAGTGTAATACAGTTGTATATAGTAATATAATATACACATTTGGCAATAATATAATATAATATAGTAGCAATCATATAGCTGTTTTTCATTTAGAAAATACAGGAAATTCAAAGATTGCTAAAAAGTATCTATACAAATTTAATATGAAAAACTACTAGCAAGTCATATTTACTTACAAGTATTTTTTTAGGTTTAGCACAAGTATTCAATGAACATTTATAGGATTGAAATTTCATTGACATTTCCTTTCGAAATTTAACATTGGCATTTGAAAATTCAACTGAAAAAA
>BMAV01002271.1:296259-311071 GCA_019973955.1 Trichonephila inaurata madagascariensis
AAGATCTTCGTTAGTGCCTATTCCTAGTGCCTCATTCTTGTAATCTGACATTTTTTTTTCAAAGTGACCATATGAATTCATTACATACTGTGGTATTATGATAGTCAAAACATTCTCAATCCTAGTTTCAAAACCTAAAAAAAGGGCATTTAAATGTTGAACGTAGGTTAAAACGTCTTTTTTCCTGGTAGATTGTCTGTGACAATAGAGAAACTGGGAAATTTTGTGGTCCAAAATTATACTCTTTTAGCTTAATTCTGGCAAGAAAGGCTGAAATGTGGTCCTTGTTTTAATAAAATGTATGCTATTGTGCCTTTTGTAATTGCAAATGAACCTCATTAAATTTAGTAAATAAATCTGTTAAATAAGTAAGTCTGGTTTCCACTTGATTAAATTTCCTTTTAAAATTAAAGTTACTATCTGGTTTAATGAGAGCCACTATCGTAGAACCCTATTTACACTTCATGAACCCCCAAATTATTTTTTCGATGACATGGACCCCTTGCAGGTGGTCATAGACCTCTGGGAATCTATACAGACCTCTTTGGGAATCCCTGATTTAGAGGAAAATGTTTTGTAAATACATGTAGTTCCAGCGCTTTGTTCTTTCGTACACTTCGGCGATTTTCGTGGTGTTTTTATGAAATCATTCACTAAAATTCAAAAGCAAAATGTTAAAATGAGTAACTACTTAAGCTTGGATAGTGGAATGAGGTGGCGAAGCATCTGAAGACTCGAGTTAGGATAGTCTCAAGTGCAGATTATTGGAGATTTGGATGTTATGCACATTTATGTAGTGAATTGAAGGAGACCGGATTCGTAGAAAGAAAGCCTGGATAAAGTCATCCAAGAGTTATAAAAACCAATGAGAAAATCAATGTTTATATGATATAGCGAAGGTATGATATTTGTCTGATACAGAGATAGGAGTGCATCAGCTTCTCAGCCGTCTCAACTTCCTGCTAACCCAAAATTCAGGGGGCATTGTTTCAAGAAGGCTGTATGAGGCAGGGCTGTTAGCAAGCCGACTTCTGTTTGTGTCCCATTCCGTTTTACGCATAGAAGAGCCCATTTAACATGGTATCGAGAACATCAATATAAAACAGGGATCAGTGAAGACCATCCAATGCACCGATGAATCTAAATTAATTCGAACTGATTATTTTCGATATTTGGAGGAACCTATGGACCCACTATATATCCTATAACATCCGAGAAAAAGACCGGTATGGTAAAGGGGTTAAGGTTCGATGGTATGGGCAGGCATCTTGTTGGATGGGAGCATGGGGCTCAGTTTTCTTTATTAGATTACATTGAGGTGTAAGGATAGAATCTTGGAGTTATATGTTCAATTCTTCAAGGGCGCCATTGGTCCTAAGTGCCTTTTTATGAGTAAAAACGCTTGTCTGCAAAGGGCTCATACGGTCGACGAATTTTTGGAGAAATTCACTGTGGATGGATTAAAAAAAAATGAAGAGCTTGACCACTCTGGTCACACCAGTTCAGTGGCGTAGCGTGGGGTTTGCCGAGGGGGGCCATGGGCCACATACGAAAAGGGGCGGCAGCAAGCACCACGATATTTAAATTCATAAAATATTTCAAACTCCAAATCGCGCCATCGCGACGAAACTGATGGAAACGAATGAAAGCTTTTATACACGCTCAGATGCAGGAAGTTTATTAGTCGCTATGCAATCACATTCGTTTTTGCGTTAGGCTTCTGGCAACCGGTACTGTGTTAAGTCAATGATGTTTAAAATTATTTGCAAACAGAGGGACTAAATATCCATCAATGTGCTAAAAAAATAAGTGCTTTACAGACCGTATTAGAAGTAAAACGAGAGGAATTCGTGGATGACGCTTTAATATATGCTAAAATCTTATTTGAAGAACTTGAATTTCTTTTGAACCCCCAAGACGAATCAGGAGGAAGCATATATTTGGCGACGGAAATAAAGATGTTCAGTTATCGTACGAAGATGACTTGAGGCGAACAATGTTAACTTCAATAGACAGAGTAACTGCTGAAATTCGAGAAAGATTCGAGCAGTTTGCAGAATCTAACGCAAAAATGTGCTTTTTTAAGGCATGGACGAAGCTCCTCAAGACATTAATAAAGAAGAATTCCAACTTGAGCGCGTACGTCTACAAGCTTTCGTAGCTGCAACAGACCCAGTCAGTAAAAAAGAACTCATGAGGTCCGGCTTTCTGGGTTTATTAAAATATATTATTGAGTCCAAACTTGAAAATGGCTTACCAAACATTGTCACAATGTTGAGAATTTTTTTAACATCTGTCATCAGTAATGCCAGTTGCGAGAGAAACTTCTCTAAGCTAAAATTAATCAAAAATTACCTCAGATCGACTATGTCCACGTTAAAGCTAACAAATTTAGCTATTCTGGTAATTGAATATAACATACATATTGATATTGACAGTTGTATAAAAGATTTTGCTATGAAAAAAACATTGAAAGTGCATTTTTAATCAATAAAAAAAATTTAAAGCTGTTTTTTTTTTAAAACTTTTATTAATTTTCATGATAAATAATTAAAATAGAGAGGCGGCAAATTTCCGGTCAGCCCCAGGCGGCGGAAGTCCACGCTACGCTACTGCACCAGTTATCTTAGAATAATCTGCTATGTTTGGAATACGGATCTCACATCATTATTATGCATCTTATGTAGTTTATAAAAGTTATTTTTACTTATTAAAATTAAATCTGCTCTTTGGAATTTTTACTAAATTCATAATATTTCTCTTACCTTTAAGATGATATTCAAGAATTAAAAATTTTTATTTGAATTTTATGGACAACTGATACTTCTTGAAATTAATTGTTTTCTTTATTACTTTTAGTTGGTTTATTGTTATAGTTTATATTATATTATATATTGTTACACCATAAGTTATAGCTTACCTCTGAAAAGATAATTTATTGATTGCAATTCTGAGTCTAGAGTATAATTTATCTTTTTTCTGCGATTTTGTAATTATAAATTTCTTAAACTTTTACTGGTATCTGAAGTGATTTCTTATGGGTTATTTTCCAAATATTGCACGCCTTCTTAGAGCTATTCGACTTGGTTACCTTCGTGAACTTAATAACCTATATTTTACGCTCTACTCTTGGCTTATTATTATGGTTTGCATTAACAAACTGTGGTAGTATTTGTATACTTAGCTATACAATTTGTATATATATGTTGTATACAAATTACACGATTTTTAACTTTCCTTTAATTTTTGGGGCAATATTTGTTAATTTGTTTGCACTTACCTTTTATGTATCACTTCGAAACTCGCACTCTTTGTAGTATGTTTAATTATTGAATTAATTTGCTTTCATTTAGTCGTCCTAATATTTAATAATTTGTTAATGCCAACCTTTATAGTTTGTTTTTAAAATATCTCTGTGGACATTTACTTTGATGCATCATATAAGATACTTGTAAAAATTAATGTGTTTATTTATTTTTGAATTTAGAATGGATTCTATTTTTGAGGCGATAGGATGTTTGTTGCTTTCCTTCCCTTTTCTGAGAGAGCTCAATCTCCTTGGGTGATTAGGATGTGAACTGACCAGACGGATCTTCAAATTTTAGCCCATAGAGCATATGCGAAATGCTTATGGGTAAATAACTGTTAATCACCTTTCCCCTTTCCAAAATTATCCAGGACCTTAAAGCAGTATTTCAAGAATAAGACCTTTGTCACAGTTATTCATAAATTCTTTAATATCAAGCATCAATTCATGTTGTGAAAGCTGTAAGAAAGAAGTGTATTTTATATTTAAGTGCATTCTTATATTATCTCACTCCACATACTCTATTAATTAAATGTTGCTTGGATTTGAATGTTATTAAAATTTTCTAGATTAATATTATGACTGATGTATGTAACAAAATCTTATACCTGTATAAGAATATCTGTTATTCACAAATGAAATATGTTTATAGAAATTTTCGTATTTCAAAAAATTAGTATTGTAATTGGGAGTAGAAAATTATATATATCGATATTTTTATCTCTCTTCAAATTAAATATTACTATTTAACAACAATTAGCTACTCTCTCCTTCAGATGGCAAATATCAGCTTCGTGAAAATTAAGTTAAATTTGGTTTTAAATGTCTGATGAGATAATGAAAAGCGTTGTTTCAATAAAATGCTTATAAAAATATAATCTTCTGCACGAAAAATATTAGGAGATAGCAAACATCTCATCAATTTTTTTTTAAAATTGTTCTCTATGAAATTATTAGGATATATTAATTTTACACTGTAAAATCAATAAAATCTTAATATATCCCAAAAGTTTTTGTTACAGAGAAATGTGTTACAAAACTGGATTATGCTTATTTTATTTATTTTTTTCTTGTATTAGGACTAACTTCTAAAAATGTGTGTATCTTAAATATGAAAAACTTCTTACATTTTTTGAATATACACAGCTGGTCATTAAAAGTGCAACGGCTTGAACAAAGGATGATACAAACAAAAATTTCGCATGGAATGAAGAAGGTGGTGGGATATTCAAATGATTAGAATTAAAGAAAATGGAAAATTACAGGAGAGGAGAACGTCATCTCGAAATCTTTATAAAAGGATAGTTATGCAGTGAGTTTCTCATTCGAAAATCGCATTTGAATGTTGCTTGTTTATGATAAGATCGTATTATGCATCGAATAAGTAGGATAAATGGCTACGAGAACGTATCAGAGTTTAATAACCTCAAAATCGTGACCTAACGAGAGTGTAACTTATCGCTGTACGATACTGCTACTCGCATTGGTCGAAGTCCAAAGTCATAGTAGATCTCAATCGTTCCAGCCATCAACACCCGAGAAGACAGATATGATGTCAGGTCAGCCTTAAAGAACCGTATGGTCCCATCATGGACTTCGAGTCAAAAAGTGAGACTGTTTGCAACACAAGTATCAGCACGGATGATGTGACAACGGCTGGCGCAGCACGGAATGTCTGCTCGGCGACCATTATTGAGGTTTCTCTTGACACTGCAATATGCAGACACATGGTAAAAATGGTGCACTCAACGATAAATCTGAATATAAAGGTGACACCTCGTTTTCTTTTAGATGAATCTCGCTTCAGGATGGAAGTATTCGTTTCTGGAGGCACCGAGGTGAATGCACGGGGCCTGCTTGCTCTCAATATCGTCATAAAGGTCCTATATCTGGTGTAATGGCTTCGCTATGGTAACATCTACGATTGATAAAGTGTGGCATAGACTTGAAGTGGCGTGGAACGATACTCGTGCTTGTCTTTCAAGCCTATTTCGACTCTATGCTTAATGGTAGAGCCGTTTTAGCTGTCAGAGGTGGCAGCTGTGTGTACTAATTTCGTATCCTGTGTACCCCTAAATTAAAAACAAATGCAGCTTATTTATTTCCTGCATTGCTATATATGTATAATAGGAAAAATTTTGCTATTTACTTTTCTATCTGTTGTTACAATTTTAATAGCTAGCAGTATATGCAGATGTTCCTAAGAAAATGACACTTGTATTAGAGGGTGATAGAACAGAACGAGACAAACATAATACATCTTTGGAACTCAAGTAGTAAAGCACTAAGAGGCGAAACGTGCTGCATCTTTAAATGAGGAGAAACATAAAGACCTCCTCTCCTGGACACCTTCCTTGTGGATTATCAGTTGCCCCATACGGTATTTATGAATGTTCGAAGTTCCTTCTCAAGCAAATGTGCGTTTGTCAATGAACAACATATGTACAGAAAAATCTGTATCCGCGGTGGTCTTGAACTTTCTGCACATGGCAGGGGCGTTGCAGTATTTACCACATCGTCTGTTGGGACGCATCAACATAATGGGGTAATGTCCTCATGCTACATTCAGGGTGTTTGCTGATAAGCTGCACAATGCTGTCCGTTACATATGATATACTTAAGGTATCCGACTACTTGCGACAATTTTTTTTTTTAAATGGAGATATGGGGAATTTTTGTGGTTTTTAGATTTACTTAGTACATTTTAAGAAAAAAAGGCTAAAATTAAGAAGAAGAAAATAAATTATTATTTCTAAAAAAGGAAAAAAGGGGTAAAAATTGACAAAAAAGTTACATAAACGAGGCCCGCTCTGCATAAATAGTAAATAAACAAATTCTTAATTTTTAAATTTTGTAGTATTACTTTGCTATTTCTATTTGAAATGACCTTCAGGATAACAGATATTTTAATTTTTACAAAAACTAGAGCATTTAATCTTAGTTATATGAAATTACTTCAAAAAGCAGTGATTATATTTACATAAAGAACTGTTAATTTTGTAATAAAATTGTCAATTTTTTAAAAAAAATCATGATTTTAGGGAAGTCGGATACCTTAACACTTCTTCCATGTCATATATCCTGCATGCAACTTGAAGAGGAGGTTTTTTTCAGAATTGTTGGTGCAATCGTTAAAAGATTCTTTCATCGAAGATGGTAAATGCTCTCGGTACACGCACTAGCCTTCATTACCTGCTGCAGTCTCGTATATGTGATGAATTTCAATCTTAAGATTCGTGCGTTTTTAGGGAATCCACAGTATAAATCCAAATGACTGCGGTGACAGCGTTTTTCTTGCGCTCCCTGGTGGAAAGGTAGGAGGATCCGCAATCTGCATCTGGCAACACTAGCGTAGAGGCGGGAGAACAGCCAAGCAGGAGGAGACGAAGAGCAAAGAAGCCGAAGAGTAGAGATTTATGAGATGAGGGATGAAAAAAAAATGTAGAGGAAGATGTTTAACAAAGGTTGTCGAGGATGATTGAAATTGAATTTCATTTGTATTTGTATTGTGATGTGCCCCTTAACGAAAAACAATAAATACTTGAGACAAATTATGGGGTTATTTTTATTTTGATGATATAAACATAAACCCACTGTTTTATTCAAGCTCATCGAAGAAAAGAAAATGAAAGAACCCAACGGAAATTGGGAAGCATCCTCTAGCGTTGTATCATTTGAATTATTATCATAGATTGATAAATGATGGTTTGTATTTGTCTAATTGCGTTATATCACTTTCTAACATATGAACCATGACTTAGAGAGCACTCTATATAAAGAAAATAAATTTGTTTAGTTAAATTTGTATTTTTGTACTTTGGAAATGAGTTTTACAGTGTATATATCTTTGAAACCTGAATAACTCTCTCTATAAAAAATTATTTGTGGAAGTATGTTTCAAGACAAGAGGAATAGTGCCTTTTTATTCTGTATTATAACTTACAGAAAAAAAAATATTTTAAGTTTTTTAAACGCAGTTTAAATTTCATATTCATGCTTTTTAATATTTGTTTTCGTGGCAATACATACTTCGTTTGTTGCTTTGATTTGAAAAAAAAAATAATCAGTTAAATTAGATCATATTAAAATCCCCCTTTAGAGTTTTCTATTTTATCAATAAAAAAACATATTTTTTTGTCAAAAGTATATAAATCATATCTTTTATTAAAAGTTAAATCAGCCTTGTAGTTAAATGGAATAAAATTATTCTAAGTGATGTTATCTATGCATATAAAGTTCACTAAATGCTAGCGAAATATTAAGAGTCACTTACATTTAAAGTACAAATTTTCAGCAAAAAATAAATATATTTCATATTATGTAGCTTTATATAATCCGATCAATTATAAAATGATAGCATATATGTGAATGCGTATAGTGACAGTTAAAAAGCACACATTAGATTACACACTAGTTCTATTTGTGAATGGAGCAGACACATATTTTAAAGAATTTGTTGAATATTCTAAAAAAAAACTTTAATTTGACAACGTAAATGTATATATACTCTCTTTTACTTAAAAATAATGAATTCAGAGCTTTTCTTTCGACTCTAAAAATCGTTTCAGGTTCAATATTCAACTTCTCCTTTGTCTTAAAATTTTTTTATTGAGAAATGAATGACAATAAGCTGATATTCAGATATAGCAATGTTAAAGGTCGATTCAAAAGCAAATGTTACGTTTTCCATTTTTTCTAAATCATTCATTCATAAAACCTTTAGATTATATGGGTTGTTAGTTTTTAGATTATCTGTATAAAAAAATATACATGAAATGAATTTTCAAAATGAATATTTTTGTCTTGAAAACTATAATATAGAACCGTTTGAAGAGTTTTTGAAATTTAAAAAAATACATTTAAATTGTATATATGTACAAGGCAAATTGATTTTTATACGTGAATTTTGTATGTGCTTTTAAAACAAGAAGTAATAAAATGAAAGAAGCAATATGTATTAATTTCAATATATTTTTATTATCACCAAATGCGTCGTTGTATTTTCAAAATAGAACAGTTGAGATTTGCTAACAAAAAGAGACAATATACTTCAACACACACAAGTAATAAAATATTACAAATTTTCATCTTCAACGTTTATGAGTAGGACTGGAAGAGAGTTATGACAATATCCGTAATTATTTTTAAGCAAATATTTTCTATTTTTTGATAAACTTCATTTTAATAACTAAATTAGATGTTTAATTCTTTGCACCTATTATTAGGGCAAATCATACTTTACTAATATATTTCACATTTTTTTAATCGTAACTATTTAAAAATGATTAATCACTGCAACTATAGAATGTTTTTTTAAATATGTTTAGAGTGTTTTCTTTTCTTTCTTTCTTTTTGGTCCATAATAAGCATTTTAATCTGATCAAAGAAAAGTTAAAATTCTTGCTTCGATAAGCTTGAATTAAGAAACTGAATTTTCTATGAAATTCTTCCTCATATTATTAAAATACATATTTAAAGTTAATAATTTTAAAAGGAACCTTTAAACTATACATAATGCATATACATGCATAAGTATATATAAATGTATTCAAATTAAAATGAAACAAATTTTTTAGATTAAAATGTTAGAAATTCTTATATTATTTAAGCATTTCAATAACGGAATGCTTAACTTCAGTATCTGGTAAATTTTTGAAAATTATTCGTATTCTGCTCAGGAAATTCAATAAAATAATTTAATAGAAGATGAAAAGGAGAAAAAAAAATTGTTTTTATCTTTTATATTTCTTAACAATCACAGAATTTATTTAGATTCGGGCCTAAAAAAGAACTTTCTTTAACAGAAGCTGGTTCATGTTTAATTAAATATTCTGCTTAAGATAAATAAGATTCTCCTGAAATATGCTCCTGGTAGATCTTACTGAATGTTTTACATAATTTATTGGAAGATATAGGATGAGAGAATTTCAATGCAAATACAGTTTTTGTAAATTTTGAAATAATGTTAAGAAATTTTATGTCTTTTTACATGACTTTTTCATCTTTTATAAGTAAAGATATTAAAAATTTAATCTAGTAATCTGGAAGAAAATCTCAAGAATATGTATTTAAAGTTATTTTAGTGGCTAAATAGCTAGAAGTACTTTAAAATTATTCCTTTTGATCAAAAAGCGTAGTAAAAAGTTTTTAAAAGTATTATGTTAAGAGATAATTTGAATGCAAAAATCATGCATATTTTTTACGTATCTAAGAATCAGGCACTATGCTTTCTTGATAACATCCAAAAATTATTTACATAATTTTAAAATGTGTAGATGTACGTTAACTTTTCAACTAAACAATATTTTCTGTGAAAGTGTTTTGAAAAGTATTCACGTCAAGAGATAAAAAATTATTTGAAACTCTCATCAGTTTATAACTGTAGGTAGATTTCAAAAATGAAGAAAAGTATCGTACTAGCTACCGGTTGAGTGGCGTAATTGGTTAGACGTTGGCCTTGCTGTTTGTGTGTGTGCGTGCGGGTTCGACGCCATCCCAAGACGGTGGATTTTCATGATGCAAAAAATTGACAGCGTTAGTGTCGTACAATTATGTGGCATGTTAAAGATCCATAGAGTGCGTGTTTGGCTTGGGTACTTTCGGCAAAATTAAACTCCAAGTACAATTTCACATCGTCAGAGCTGAGGTACCTCCCTCTGGGGAGGAAACTACTAATTGCCGCAATGTCAAAATTACATTGTGGCAATTGGTATTTACCTATATTGGTACTAAAAAGTGATACCAGCTAAATGGGGAATGTACTAGGTTTGCAATAGTAATTACCAATCCACAGTCTCACTTGAAATTAAAAATAAATTGGACTAGTAGGATAAGTCCAAATCACTTCTATTATTTTATATTAAAAATGGAATAGATATTTTTGTATTTGGACACACTAAATTTACAGCTAACATTCACACTTCTAGAGGAGATGTACTCAAGGAACTGATGTTTTGTAGATTCTTTGAAATTTGTTTCCACAAATTTTTAGTATATCAGATTGTACAATCAATTTATTTTGAATAATTGTGTTTAATTTTGAAGTTGGAAATCGATGCTGATATTTCATTTCTGAAAAAGCAATGAGTCAATGACCATCAATCGAATTTTTATCGGAAGAAATTTCTTGTAAGCATTATATTGCTACTGGTCCCAAAAAATTTCTTTATGGTTTATAAAATTAACCTTAGTGTCCCAAATGATTCGACATTTTAAACATTTACGCCATGGAATATGAAAGGATACATTATTAGAAATATATCTTTCTGAAACAAATGTTTTTGTAAAGCATTCTTTCACATGATTACGATCATGAACGAACATCAAAAACAATGATTAAAATTCTCGATCAATCTATTCCGATTGCGATAAAATCCACAAATGACTTCTTCCTCGAATATTTTCAATCAACGAGATGGTATTTCACTGCATAGCGAATATTTTTACTTCTTAGATGATGAGTGGGAATGAAAAAGTGGTAAGAGATTCCAATATCAATACCAGAGGAAATATTTTTAATAAATCGATATAGTTGTTGGCTTTTGCTGATGACATTGATATTATCACTCGAACACCCACCGCACTAAGACAGGCCTTCTTATCTTTAAAGAAAGAGGCCCTCAGGACAAGATTGAAAATCAATGAGAATAAGACCAAGTACATGCCTTGCACTAAATCATGTTTTAATAATTCCCATATTAAAATTGAAGAGTATAGTTTTGAAGTTATTGACAGCTTCCCTTATTTAGGTTCTGAAATTAACAATAGAAACGATTATACAACTGAAATCCAAAAGAGAATTACTATGGCTAATAGATGTTTTAATGGAATACGAAAATATATGAAGTCAAATGTAATCAAAAGAAAACAAAGGTTTTATTGTACAAAAGTCTTTTAAGATCAGTACTAACTTATGCATGTGAAACTTGGTCCATGTCTCCAACAGATGAGAACATGATAAGTATCTACGAAACGATTTTTGGAGGAATTCGGGAAAATGGAGCATGGCGAAAAAGATCAAATTTAGAGCTCTATCGATCATATAAAGAATCTGAGATTGTTAACTTCATCAAAATACAACGAATTAAATGGGCAGGTCATGTTATCAGAATGAACGAAGACCGCACCACTCTTCAATGCTCAACCAATTAGCACACGAAGAAAGAGCAGGCCAATGATGGATTTTGATGGATTGATGGCCTAGAAAAATATCTCCTAGTTTTAAGAACTAGGTATTGGAGAACACTAGCAGTAAGAAGGCTGGCCTGGAAAAGGCTTCTAGAAAAGGCCCACCCTGGGGTATCAAGCCACTGAGGAAGAAAGATGATGAGTGTTTCAGCATGCAATTGGAAATATATTGTCCAGTAAGATGAAAACCTAGATATACTACTAGAGTCAAAAGTTCCCCGGAATGGTCCCCTACATTTACGCAGATATTCGTTGGAGGGAAAGTATCTGTTTCGGGGTTTGGCAGCACTAATAAGGAAAACACACAGCCACATGGAATTCATTTCCTGTACTGTTAGCATTAGCTGCAGATCATTCTGACAAAGCAAATTTTTCAATCTTCGGAATTGGTAATGTCGTCTTTGAAGCAGTGTGCAAACATCAAATTCTGTATTTTGTTCAAATTTGTTATGAAATCATCTTCTAAAACACTCAAGATGATGAAGAAAGCATACGGAAAAGATTCCAGCACCAGAGGATTTCCCCCTTCTTTGATGGCTGAAAATGAAATTAAAGGAACATCGTTTTGTGGGTTCAGATGAGCTGATCCAAAATGCGACAAAGCAACTGAAGGATCTCTCAAAAAACGTTTTCCAGGAGTATTTTGAACAGTTATACGAACCTTGGAACAAGAGTGTGGATGCAGGAGAGCAGTACTTTAAAGGCCAATGAGATAAAACTTTGTTCTATTTTTTAATAATTTGTAATTGCTACTGTCTACATATCGCACTGCATTTGTTGTATAATTATTTTTATCTATAAATTTTGATTTCAGCATGATGTAAGTGAAATCTACCAGAATAAGAATGTTAACTTTTATGAGATTTGGGTGTGTATTTGAATTTCCAATGTATGTTAATTTAAAAAATTAGGATTTATCTTTGAGTTAAAAGAGCTGCAAAATTTACGGTTTAAGATAATGACGCTTTTCTTTGTTATTATCAAAGGATTATTGTTTTTAATAATTTTTAAGTCTGAGTTTGTTTTTAAGAAACGTATGTAAAATGATAAAAAGAAAGTAAAAAATTGTAGAAAAACTTTTTTTAAGTATTTCATTTACAACGATAAAAATATTACTCGTAGCGTATTATAAATTTTTATGAAGATTCAATTCGCATGGCTGAACCTGTAAACAAGAAAGGAATGTTTTGTGGGCTATTTTTTGAGTTATAATCCTGAAATCTTTTTTCAAGTAAAAAATCTAAAAATTTTTTCCCTATCGATCAATAAATATTTCTTAATAAATACATTTGTTTGAATAAAGTATCATTGTTTTGATAAACATTACAATTTTTAAGCAAATAGTCCAGAGATTCAAAACTGTTCAATTTTTATAACGAGACACTTGAATGCTTGCCATTTAAAATTGTAACCAAACCAGTTTTTCAAACTTTTAAAACAAATCGTATTTTATATTGATAAATTCACACTTTGACTATCTTGCTTTGATTTACGAAAATATTTTCACATAAGATTTGAATACGATTAGTCTGTGTTTCTTAAGCACATTTTATGTTAAATAAATTTTATTTTGTATTTATTTTTAAAAGAAATGAGAAGTGTTCACATTTCCTGAATCGAATTTCCATTTGTCATCTCTCTCCAGTCCTGATTAGATAACTTACATAAATAATACCATTACAAAAATCAGATAAATATGATAAAATGTTCCAACATATTAAAGGGAAAAATGAGATACTTGATATTTCAAAAATCACTATAAACATAAAAAAAAAATACAAAAAAAGAAAAAAAAAATACCAATGACTAGGTACATCAATACTTGTTCTCACTTTTCCTTTGAAAATTAAGTATAATATTCAACTAAAGAATACTTTCACAAGAAATTCAAATTATGCATTACATAAAAAAGAAACAAGTTAGTAACTAATAGACATAATTTTTCTTAGGAAAAAAATACACATCGCTTGCCATTTTTCTAAGTAGAACTCATTATATCAATAATCATAATTTTATGTCATGTCATTGGTTATACATATTTTTTACGATTTTAATCAGAAACATTTATCGTCAATCTTAGGCTTGTTAAGATAGTATATAATATAAATTAATTTTTTTGAAATTTTTTTTTCACTAAGTTATTTAGAGAGGTAAGATCACACAAACAATACATTCGTATTATATGTATAATATATAGGAAGAGCAATAACAACAATGAAAAGTTGATTTGTATTTTTCATTGTTAAAAATAACACGCATTGAATACTGGTGAGAGATTGATATGTTCAGTAAACTTTTAATTAAATACTAATAATATAGAGATATATTCCCCATCGTTTCTCTATATACAGTGATCTTAGACAAGTTCTCAACGGACAAAACGGAATGATAATGCTTTAATGCTATCTTCGCCAAATGTGCGAAAGCCTGAACTATAAACGTGGGGCATATTTTCAGACAGAAAAATGCCTAGATTTTCATGAAAATTTGCAACAATGTAATTCATTCATTTGTTTATATATATTATAGCGTTTTCAAAATTTAAAAATATTCTATAAATAATATAATTTTTTTTCTATTTTAACACGTAAAAAGATAGCTCATTTAACATTATGGCATAAAAGGAAATATAAAAAAACACACTTTATACCCCCCTCCCCCCAAAAAAAGAAATAGATCAATTCAGTTAAAAATGAGGAGCATGATAAAATATGCTGCTCTGTATAGGAAAGTGAAGCCAAAATATTAAAAATATTATATTAATGTTTAAATTCTTTTAAATTTGAAAAAATATTTGAAGTTCAGGTCCTATTCATTAACACTAAACGAAGATAGCTTTAAAGTTTATTGGAAAGAAACAGAAATATATTGAGAAAATAAATAAATAAAAAAAGAGGGATTTTATACATGGAATAGTTATGTAGATATTTTTTTCAGATAATAGTTTTTGAAAGTTGTATATAATTATAGGAATGAAATGTTTATGTTTCTTGTAAGCATGCAATTAGTCATTTTAATATATCTTAAGGTACATATCTACAACATGTGCAAGTATTTTAAAGTCGATTCACAAAAGAGAATAAAAGATTTAAGCAAAAAGACAAAAAAACAACAACAAATAACTGAAATTGTTTATAAATGCTTATTATTTAAAGATATTTTCACTAGCAGTTCCTATAAACCATGTAAGAAAACAACAATGGAATATTTGGTTATGTAACTTACGTTTAAAAATGTGCCGAAATGTTCTTAAGGTTTGATAAGTTTTCACTGTCTCTTTGGTTTTAACTCGACTATTAGTTAAGAGGGGGGGGGGGG
>BMAV01002271.1:311171-325539 GCA_019973955.1 Trichonephila inaurata madagascariensis
CTTGACCATGGTTCAAAATTGCGAGGTCCATCGCCAAAAGCCCTCGTGTAGCTTAACAGTGCGACGTTAACATTCACTCACTCACTTTAACTCAGCTACATATTCATGTAAGGATTGCTCATTTATTGTGTTTTAAGTTTTTAATTTACATTTAGGAAGTTTTTTGGATTATACTTCTCATAAAGGTTATTTTTGTGATTTATAAATATTAAATCTTATTAAGCCCACATACCTTAAATACCTTTATACATTTAAATAAAAACAATTTTTGCGGAAAAGTAGTTATTAGACTTTCAGGAAAAATATTTAATCTATCAAATTATTTTCAATGCATTTCTCTGAAATTACACTGCATTCAAAGCTCACCTTTTAAAATATTATTACATGGCTTAATATTACCTCTGTAGAGTTTGGGTAATCAATAAAAAGTCCCCCATTAGTTGAACTTTAATTTGAATTCGTATAATTTGAGCTGAAAAATAGATAAGAACAGTTCGTGAAGCATTCGACTTCAAATTAAAATCAATATATAGTAATTCGTTCAGTCGAAATGGAAGTAAATACCAATACTTGAACAAGGAACATATAAGAGATCTTGCTGTGGTAAATATATAATCTTCTCATGTATTTCTGCTTTCAATTATATATTATTTAAATATTTCGGGGGTTTTAAATTCCTCTTTTAAAATCCTTCGAAAGGCACATCTTTATTCGACTTGTAAAATAAAATGCATTTTGCCAAAATTTTAGTAAGGGCCAGTGTTTTCATTTAGGTACTCATATAATGTTTTTCCTTTATTATTAGTCCTAGATGCTTTTATGGAAGCTGTAACTAGTCAATGAGAGCTTTACTAGTAACTGCACCTGCATGTTATATAGCAGGGGTGGCAAAACTTTATGGATTTACGTGCCATTTTTTTTAAAGAAATATTTAAGGAGATATAGACGTGCATTCAAATAATTTTGACTTGTGATTACAGGGAAAATAATAAAACTAAATACTAACAACTCAAAACTCTTCATTTACTACGAAAAACTCTGCATTTTGTACTTTATAGTAGTAAATGTTTTAGTTATATACGTGTAATTCAAATTAAAGTAACATTAGTGTGATTTTTGCTGTTGCAGAATAGATGAAAAATAACTTATATTAGGATTGAAGATGTTACTTCTAGTAGAATGCATGCTGAATTTTGGAGTCATCTGCCAAACGGTTTCTAAGCGAGTCTTTAATGTTATTCATCTCTGAAAATAATGACTCGTAGGAATAGATAGATGAAAATAATGGATAAAACAGCATGGACCAGCTTCTTCAAACAGTTAAATGTGTATCTGGAATTGAATTCCAGGTTCCAAAATTCCATTACTCGTATTTTTACTTATATTGCTTGTTAATATTTCTGTTTCAATCGATTCCAACTTTCTCCTTTTTTCAACAGTTTCTTGAATCTATCTTGAACTAGACGGTAAATCAATCAGTTGCATTTCAAATTTTTCAATCTTTAGTCAATCCAATTGGTACAAGTTCAATTTATTAAATGAAGTCACACCAGGGTACATCAAAAACTTGAGCGTTTCCGATAATTCTTTGGGCTGAGAAAATCTCTTTGAAAACTGCGACCGATCACTCGCGTTTGTTCGTAATACTTCACACACATGTTGAACTTTGTTATATTGAATTAAAACGCAATCCGTTCTGATAGGTGGCGTGCCCAAGATTTTGTGTCACGACCTATCAGTGGCATGCATGCCATTGGTTCGCCATCTCTGTTATATAGTGTTCAATGCAATAAGACAGAAACGTACGAAAAATATATAACTGATTTACATCACACTATATCATCTCAATGGACTACTAGTGACAATGAACTATGATTCTGAAGGGAAAAAGAAAATTTTAAGTAAAAAAAACAGAATTTCTTCTTTTGAGACTTTCTAATAGTTCCTGATGACATTTATGCGGCATGTGGTGAACTTAAATATCAATTATTTGCTAAAAATAAATGTATATATATATATATATATAAATGAAGCTGCACTATTAAAATAAACTTTTAAAATGTATTCTTATTTAGGATTAAATTGTGATTTAAAATAATTTTACCGAGAAAATTAGCAATTCAAAAGTTACATTTTTGTCACATTTATTAAATAAATATAGTACCAAACGTCATAAGTTTTGAATACTTTCAGAATGCATTGAATTACCATGGTAAAATATATTCGTAAATTGAATTCATACGTTCATTACAACCGTCTAAAGATACAGCCCTTTAATAATTTATAATTATTCTTCCAAAGATTATGAATAAATACTTAAAAATAATATAAAAAAAACCGAGTGAATTTTTAATTTTTAGTCATCCAAACTTTAAAACAATGGTTCTATGAAATTCAATGCAAATTCTTTCAAAAAGATTGTACTATAGAAAGTGTGTTAGTTTCATTCTATGAAAGTTTGTATACAGAGGTTCGCTACTTATAAAAATATTTTTGTAATAATTATATTTATATTGTACTCTACATGATAACATGAAATACATTTGAAAAAAACTCCCTTGATCCTTTATATCTTCGATGTGTGTTCTGTGTTTCTACCACTTATAATGATCAACTTCAAAGAAATGAATTCCATCATAATAAGTGAATTATAAGCATAATCTATATACGTTTCACTGAGAAACTACATGATTTTTTTTATAATAACACACAAAATCTCATACTATTTCATAATAAGTATATAGCTATATGAATCAGAGCAAAAATTATTGAAATGTCGCTACATCATAAGATTTTTCATGCAAAATTTAATGGTACATAATCGGTCATTATTTTTCAACGAGTGCAAAGAACTTAAGAAACATTTTTCATTCTGTATTGCTCACAGATAACTTTTCAATTACGTCAATAAGCATATGAAACTATTGCGAATTGTGTTTCAGCTGCTAACTTTTACTAATTAGATTTTTAAGAGGACAAACTTAAATTATTCTTATTTTAATTAATTTATTTTACTTTTTTATTTAATTTTAATTCTCAAAATGAATTTGAAATAAAAGAGATTAAAAGAAAAGTAGAAGCTGAATAAGAGATTTTGGACATGATTTTGAAAACTTAAAATACAGAGTTTAACAAGTTGTGAACTTTAATATATACGTGTTTGTTTTTATGAATTTGATCATGATAAACATTTCAGCTTGATTATTTACGAGATGCAAATAACAAACTGAATATGTGCTTAGTTTATTAATTGATCAGAAAATAATTCTGAATTGTGTACCTCTATTCTTCGTTTATTAGTAATAAAGCTAGCAAAGTTGAAAAGAGATAACAGAAATTAGGAAAGTAATTCATTTTTTGTGTGAAATAATTAAATTTTATATTCTCGGGCTTTTCTTTTAAATTTAAAAATACTCCGATGAATTTGGTGAAATTTTTTAGAACTATTGTAACCAAGATTATAGTTTTATAAGAGTTAATATAATACATATGTATTTGAATATTAAATTTTGTTTTCAGTATAACATTTCATTCAAACGGAGCAACTAATTAATTTACAAGCCATGAAAAATACATTTTTACATGTATGATAAATTTAGATTATATATTTTTAGAAACACACACAAATAATTATAATCTTATTTACTTTTGATGTTAGAATTTCATTTAGTAAAGAGGTTGAAACAAGAGTAATAATTTCCATTTAAATTACTTTTCATGTTTTGAATGTCGCTTGAACAAATAACATGGAATAGAACATACTTAAAAATGAATTGACTAGTTAAAATTATTACACTGTATACATGTACACTTACATAAAAATGCAAAATATATCACCTTGAAACATGATGTACCAAATAATATCACTTTACTTACGTTCTTAGTAGAATCACACAAACGCAACAAGCATTTTGGGCACTTAAAGTCGATTTTAACATATAATGACCAGAAGCAGCAAAGGCTTAAGCCTTGTAAAATTTAAACTAGAAAAAAGTTGTTTTTTTAAATATTCTTCAGTAAATTAAAAGCTAATGTAGTATGATGAGATGCCTCTTCCTAACTATAGCGTCTAAAATGACGTCTAATTTACATATCTAGCTTAATATCAAATACAAGAGATTCAAAATTCTAAAATCCTATTTAACTAGAAAATCTTCCGATTACAGATCTACTAAAAATATTCATTAGTTTTAAATTTTAGGAAATACATTCTAGGCTATTGAGATAACTATTTAGTTCCAACTGATGTCGTGTTTTTCGTTAACGATACCGATGTTTTTAATTAGGTCACTACTAAATTACATTTTTATTTGAGAGTTCTTCGTTTATATATCAAGATTTGCCCAAAATCGATATCACGGATTCCGTAAAAGCAGCACTTAACACATTCATTAAAAACATGCATCTGATTTTATCAGCATTTTTACATTTCCATTTTTGAGTCAATTTAATCAACCCGGAGGAATGTCTGTTTTGTTACAAATTTTGCAAATCTATATACCTTTCAAAGTGAACTGTACAAACTGATCCCCGCATATATCAATCTCAATAAGATTGATCTTAAGGATTTGATAGATAAAAAGGAAGACAAAAGTAAAGGTTAATCCCTGCAGGAAAAACCAAGGTAACATTATGATCATCACAATGTGAATACTCAAACAGGATGCGCCAGCGCCGTGTCTCAGGAAACAATCAACAAATACAGCGAACTCGCTGTTATCAACAATTCAGTTATGAAGAATGAAATATATATTATTAAGGGGACATACAAAAATCAGATGCCTCACCAATGACATCTTCAGCGCCTATGTCTGTGTTATTAACTAATTTATATCCTAATTTATTTAGGACTACATGGCAACTTCGTTGAACTTTCTGAATATCTTTCAGTTTCATTTTTTTACACCACTCTAAGGCAGCCTGTGTAGAATTTCTAACTGTTCTATAAGGAGGCTGAAGAAAAGAATTTGTGCTTCCATGAGCTGTCCCTTGAGTGTGAGTCTCCAAAAATTGAATGACTTCAGTCGGAACTGGACCGATATCAAGAAATTTAAACAATTTTTCAGTGACTTGTGGAGGATCAAGAGCTAAATCTTCATACCTTAGCACGGTGTACCGATTAGGATAACGTTTTTGCAACTGACATGCGTGCTTTAAATCCTCATCTACCAACCGGCAAAACGTCTGAGATGATGAGCAGGCTTTGTATTTACCACACCAAGCGGCAATATCTTTCTGTTGTCTAGAATTCATTGTTCCCCTTGGGTCTCTGACTAGATGAATAACTTTAAGATTGAGATCTTTGTATTCTTCCATCATCTTCCCGGCTTCAGAAGCTGTCATTCGAATAGTCTTTATAATCTGAACTGGTGAGTTTCGACAGGCAACAGCAAGGAAACATATATTATAGCAAAGCATACGTGTACTATCCTTATGTGTACACATCTGCCAATATCTTTTGTTTCTTCTAAATGTTAAGAAATCACTGTTGAACCAAGCCCATTCTGGAAAAGAGCCCCAATCTCGATAATCACAGGTAAATAAGTCGTGGAGAAGCTTCCTAGCTGTGTCCAATTGGTTATGTGCTACTATATTTCCAAAGTAATGGAGAGGCTCGAAATGGTAAAATGCTCCACTGTAGCTCTGCAGTAAATCACCAAGAAAGGAGGAACCGCTTCTTGGGTAGGAAAGTAGAAGTACATGGAGTTTCGGCAGCCTTGTGTTTGAACTCATCCATGTCCTCAGTGTTGCAGGACAAGCTGAAAGAAAGCATGACATGGTACAAATTTAGTGAAGTAATTATCAACGTATATATATATACATATATATATAAATATACTAAAATAACATAATTCTGTTCAAAATCGCATTTGTATTAATCTAAAAAAGTTTTTTGAAGAACCTCTTGAATATTTTAAAATAACTTTCTTAATTTTTTTTTATAATTTTTTAAAAATTTGTTGTAACACACACGCGTATAATGATATCAAAAACTGATGCCATGTGAGGTTTTTCCGGAACAATAATATAAGACCACACAAAGCTTATATGTTAATTTTCTTGAAGAGAATATTCGCCGTATCACCTGCCCAACGAAGTCTACAGACGTGAGTCCAATAGAACATGTTTAAGATGGTCTAGAAAGAACCATTGCATGCCGTCAACCCCCTCCCCTCCACAAGAACCTTCCGAGTGTCAAAGGCCACTCTTTTGGAAGAATGGGATTTATTGCCGCAATCATTTCTCGACACCCCTCATTAACGCATCGTAATGAGGCTTGCATTGCAGTGCAGTCCACGGTGGCAACACTCCATATTAGACGCAATAAACCGAATATTTCCTTAGTTATCTTAGATTTCATGTTTATCACCTTAATTTTGGATGCCAGTGTATAATGTGTGTGTGGGTCTTATCCCTTAGTTATAATAATAAATACTATCCATTAAGAACACTACTTAACGTTTTATAAATATTATGAAGTAATGAGAAAATACATTTCTATGCATTAAAAATTTCAGTCCTTCGCTTTCTTTCTTTTTTTTTTTAAATAAATTAAATGGCCATTTTTCGAGTAAATTAAGTTGAATATTTAACAAATACTGTTTTATTTTTTTTAGATTTTAGTCTTCTTTAGATAATCATTACAATTATTATTATAGGTTCATTGTTTTTAAAAAAATATTTATTTAAAAACCCAACAAATTTTTAAATTATCTATACATGAATTTTTTCTATTTCTTCGAGAATGTTTCACCTGCATCTAAAAACGTTGATTTTAAATCACACACACACACAAAGTCACTATTCTTTTCTTTAGAAGTTATAACAATGTTATTTTTTGCAGAGCGTTGAGAATTTATAAAACGCATGTATGCTGTTATAAGTGAAAAAGTGCAGTGTTTCAATTTATGAAGGTTAATGGCTTAGTTTTCAAATCGAGAGATATTTGATATATGTAAAAAGGTCTAAGAAAACATTGTTGTATGATTAACCCCTTAACTGTTGATTAAAAGTTACGCGATTCGCTCCCCAGTGCCACTGTTTTCCCCCAAAGGTGAGGGTATGTGGTGTATTGGAGGGAAAAGACTTTAAACAAGCACATACTTCTATGAAATAAGTAAATCCTTTGAAAACAATGTCAGGGGCATTTTATTGCATTCTAAAGCCTTCAGAATAGTTTTACTGATAGAAGCACAAAGAAATGGATCGTATCTCGCAAAGACGTGTATACGCTGGCAGCAGTTAAGGGGTTTTGCTTAAAGTGCTATAAACATTAAGAAAATGATTGAATAATGTTTTCAAAACTCTTTGTACCTTAGAAATTTTGCGTCTTTATATGCATGATATGCAATACATAATCAGAATAAATATTTAACCCCTTTCCTGTCTCGCTAGGTTTAATTGAAAAAAAAAACATACAAAAACTCAAGTATATTTGTAAACCCAGATAAAAATATGTAACATTAACTACAAATGTAACTCAAGAAGTTTAAAAGTCACAGGCAAACACGAAATAAACTATGCTTCCAATTATCTATCGGAAAGAATTAGAGCTTTCGCAATAAGTTTTAAATCTCAGTCAAATAATAATACAAAAACAACAAAACCTTTAAAGTTAGCTCTTCACATTCATTTACTTTAGTTTTTTAAGTTTTAAGGAAAATATTTTTTTGGCCTCTTCTGGTACTTTAGAGAAACGAGAGTTTTAATACCTGAATAAAATGTAATGTTTCAAATTTCACTTTAATAAAAAAAAAAAAAAAAACTTTTAAAACTAGTTTCGCCTCCATTTACTTTAGTTTCAGGCAAAATTTCTTCGCCCTTTTTACTACTTCAGAAACGAGACTTTCAATATCCGTATAAAATGTTAATGTATTCGCAAGTGCTTTTTTTAAGGATGGAATTTCCTCTCAGCACATAGCAGATGCAGAAAGAAAAAGAATGAAAACATGGTGGAGGAAAAATTATTCCAACTTTCTTGCATCGATCGAATGAAAGGAGAAAAGAAAAGTAAGTGACGCATATTTTACTGACAAGAGAAATGCACTCATTTTACACCCTCTTCAGTTATGCAAACGGATAAAAGAAGCTTGGAGAGAAAAAAATTCCATCACAGATTAAATTTGCGTGCTAGCTTTTGGAGCTAAGGATTTACGGATACAGACGTCAGATGTTATTTGAAAGATTCTTAAGGGGAAGTGTGATATGTAGCTATCTTATTTCCCAATCTGTTATTTCTAAATGAAAAAGAAACGCGACAGATTTAAATAATATATCAATTTAAAAATACTTCATGAAGCATGTATTATATTTTAACGCCGTGAGAGATGAATAATAATTATTTTCCTTTATTTTGACAATAAGTTTTAACCATGTCTCTTGCTCACTGGCGTAGCTAGTTCTGAGTGGGCCCTGTATCAAAATTCTGTGTGAACCGTTTTTTGGGGCCCCTTAGCATTTTATAATTTTTTACTCACACATGTTGGGGCCCCTGTAGCTTGGGGGCCCCTTACGATTGATATGGCTGATACTGCGGTAGCTACGCCCCTGATCTTTCTCTCTGATTATATACAATAATAATAATTATTATCATTAATATTGAAAATATGAGGAAAAATAAAAGTATAAAAAATATCTAGATGTAACTTATTAGACAAAATACTCCATTAGGAATGACTTCACTGGAATAGGAAATATTATGTATTAAATATATATATTTTTTACTATTATAGTACTCTTATGTAATATCAACCAATTTCACAACCGATTTTGATGAAATAACGAAAAAGTTCAAATTATTTCTCAAAACCAATATATTTTGTAGTTATTTTATTTCCATAAGTTCATACAAGTAAATTTATATTGATTAATAATATAGAATAAAATATATAATACATAGTGTTATGAAAAATATGTAAATCTCTGAAATTAGATTTTGTTATATTTAATTTTCTTACCGAGTATATTATCGTATTTGTCTCATTACAATAAATATGAATTCATTATTTTAAATTTCTATGAAAAATCACACATATAAGAGTGTTCAAACATATATTTGGCTGTGTGTAAAACATGATAAATAGAATTACAAATCTAATTCGTGATTTATGAGTCCTTAAAGTTATGAGACTTTATTTTCTCTGATACATTGATTCTAATTCCAGAGTTCAGATCCGAAATACAATTAAAACAATAATTTGATAAAAAATATAATTATTTCTTCATTTTTTAAGGAAATAGATATTAATATTCAATAGATAGTAAAACAAATATAATTCACATTTTTTGAATACTTGTCACATGTCACCACATTTCAAAGGGCGATTAATAAAATTTTAATTAATACGTATAGACCAGATGATCCAGATGCCAGGACAAACTATAAAAATTAACAATTCACGAACAAATTAAGATAAAAGCTGCGGTTTGCAACAAACGGATGGAAAATAAGCAGCTTTTTATTGACGAAATAAAAAAAAGTATGTTTGAATAGTTCTGTAAGTGACTAATAGATGGCACCGTCAGATTTCTGAAATCGAATTATGCTAAGTAGCAAACAGTATAAAAAGTACGGCTACATCAGATAACTCCTAGTAGAAGCTCTACGTATAGAAATGCTCTCTTTATGGAAAAAAACTTTTAATGAAACTGTTTTATAAAAATTCGGAAAGTTCCATTTCAGCATTACAAGCGTATTACTGGATGCACGGTATCCGGGATGGAAAATGATCAATGACATGTTCTGTTTTTAACAAAATGATACAGATCTTTGAAGCTAGAGTTTCTTTGACTTCTTGACCATGGAGGGTACGGCCTTCAGCAGTCTCTAGTGTTTTGCAGATAGTTGAACAGGCAGCACAATCCATATCCAAGGTCTTTACGAAGAGGGAATTCAGTGTTACAGAAATTTCAAGACTGACAGATTATCACACGGAAGTGTCTGCGGAGCACTGCGTATTACTCTGAATCACACAAAACCAATATAAGCTGTTTCATTATCATGAACTAGTGACAACATCACTCGTCAAATTTTGCGATTTGAATACTCAGTAATATAGATCAACAGTACGAGTAACTTAATACTGTGTTTTGTGTAATGATATACATTTCCGACTGTCTGGCAGTGTTGATTTACAATTGTGGTGCAGAGTGCACAAAATCCACATGTATTTGCTCAAGAACGGCTTCAACCAAAAATGACCATCTCGTGTGGTTCCATCGTCAACTTTTTAATCGGTCCGTTTTTTTTCGATAAAGTCATAGGAACTTGTTTTAAAACAATTCGTGTTTTAAGCAGTTTCGCTGCATTGCTACTATTGTAACAAACTATGCAGCATTGCTACTGAACAACATCATTCCCGAACTGCAAGAGTGACAGGCTTTATACACAGTCACCTTTGTGCATATCGCTGTTCCTATTCAACGCCTTCTTCGGTAATATTTGGTAAGGTCAATCCTTTCCACACATATGACCTCTCAGATCTCCTGGTCTTACACCGTATGACTTTTGGTTGTGAGGGATTCCAGAAGCCAAAAGCGTTCTGCGATAAACCGTTATCATTGCCAAGATTGAAAACTGCCATCCGAAAACACGTGTCTGCCATACTGCAAAAAATTCTCTTTAATGCTGGAATTGGTGCTGTGTTTTGTCTGATTTCTGTGATCTTGAATGACGGACTGGGCATTGAGCAGTAGTAAAATTCCTTAAAACATGGAAGTGTCGTCCCCTGAACGCCATCTGGTAGTTAAATAAAAAACTACACAAGCTTTTTTTATTTTATTTTGTCATAAAAAAATTCGACTTCTCTTGCATCCGTTTAGTGCAAATCGAGTTTTTTTAAATCTTTATTTGTTTGTGAATTATTGTTTTTTTATAGTTTGTCCTGACTTCTGGATCATTTGGTAGTTAATATTAGTTTTGTTCAAGAATCACTTATATGATGAGCAATTTTCTGTTCAATATGAACCCGAAAAAATCAAAAAGCACGGATAAAAGATAATTCCGAATAACTAAAAAAATCAGTGTTTTGTTTGTAATTATCACCAAACATAGATAAAAAAATCTACATGATACAAATTCCAACGGAAAATTTCAAAACAAGTGGATGTAAAACCAGTTTTTAGCATTTATTTCTAAGTATAAATATGACAACACTTGGAAAAATATAACATATGCTATTCGATGTTTAATTCTACTTTCACTATCTTTTAAAATATTAATACGAAAGAAAGACACGTGGCCAATATATAATAATTTTTTAAAGTTATAAGGATAATTCCTTTTTATTAAAAATTCCTTAATTAAAGGATCTTCTTTCTTTTAAAATAATTTTTGAAATTGCTTTTTCTCTCAGAATCTACTTGTTAGTAAATATTTTTTTTAAAGAACTTTTATATAAATTCTTTTATGAGTGAATTATCTTTAAAATTTAATTTGTTTTTGTTGAAATGATTTTTCATTCAATTTGTTTAGTTATAATGTTATACTTATTTTCCTCAAATTTTTATTTGAATATTTAAAATGAATTTACATACGTATATTTAGTATTTGACTGGAAAAAAAAACACATTCTTGGGGGGGGGGGGAATGATAGCATTTTTAAAAGTGTTGTTGCTTTGATTCGGAGAAAATTGGATTATTGGAGAAAATTGGATCTTATCAACAAAAAAAGCTGTCCATTTACTAAAGAAAGGAATTAAACATGTGTAAATAAGAGTTTTGAATACATCTTTATATTTTTTCGCGATTCTCGTACCAATCATTATAAATACGTTAATTCTTACAAATATATACAAAAATCTACGCGGTAAAATATTTTTATTTTTTTAATTATGTGGTTTTAAAATTTGATACTTGATATTGTTTCTCATCACTAGTATTACAAGTTAAGCTCAATCCCCCGTAACTGATTTTCTTTTAAGAAATGCTTTACACTTCGCACACAATACGCCGCTTATTTTATGCCCTAACTTCGCCACTATATCAGCTAGAGCAGCTGCAACTTTTTTACTCCATTAGGCACAATCATTTAACTAAGAATCGACCAAATGTATGCCTTCAGGAAACTTTTGAACCAAAGGCTTAGGATTTTGAGCTCTGTATATCAATTATCAATAATTTCGAAGGCTATAATTTATATGACAACTTCTGCTTGAAATACAGCTGTTGTGAATGGAAGATTGCTCTTTTCCCCCTATATATAATTGTAACATAATAAACGATATTTTAATAGTACTGCAATCTTTTATTTTGGATTTTATTATTTCCTATCGCAGTGATAGGAGAATATAAGCAAAATTAACTACAATATATATATCTATACATATATAAATGCAAGTGCGCATGTGTGCATACAACGTTTTTATTTTATTTTATTATAATTCTGAGACATTGCCGAATAAATAAAAGCGCAAAGAATCAAATCTAAAAAATAATTTTTTTTCATCTTTGCAACTTTTTGTTTGAGATCATTATTTTTTTGACAAACTGAGTCGCTTCAAAATTTTGATTTTGGAAAGAATTATTTGTTTCTGTACATTAGCAATTTTTAGTTTTAAAATATTCTAAAGTAATTTATGAAAAAGGAATTATGTAAGATCTAGAAAGAAAAGAAGAGGAACTAAGAAATAATGAAAGATCAAGCAAAAAATAAATGAAAAAATTATGGGTAAGCAAATTATCTAATTCTTACAAATTAAATTATGCAACATATATTTTGATATGAATCGAAGTCTCAATCCAAGAATTCAACTCACGTGATGACTATACATTTATGCAAAATGCACATTTTTGATCAATGTTAATACTATTTATATTATTTGCATGTATTGAAAAAATTCTTCTTAAGGGTTAGATGTAGTTATAATATAGCATTTTAGTTACATTAAAAATTTTAGAAAGTAAAGAAAAAAGTGAAGAAGTGATACTTCTTTTAAAAATATTTGCTGCAGGAAATAGTAAGAATAAAACTGAGATAACTTATATGCTCCAGGTAATTATTTTTGACACTTTTTCCCCAAGATATAATAAAACTGCTAGTAAAATGAAAATTTTGGGTTTTAATTCTCAAGTAATTTGAAAATACATGTAAATAATACGTCTTTTTGAACAATTGCATGAATTTTTAATTTGATACGTCGACTGGATATAATGGCGACATAATGTTGCAGATAGACAATCATATGGTCTTAATCTAATGATGTTAGTTAACATTATTTAAGAATGTATTAAGTTAGTTTTTTAAAAAAATTTTTAGCTTAAGGGGGGGGGGAGGATAATATATTAAGTCGTTCAAAAATCAATTTTTAAGAAATTTTTTTTAAAAAAAATTAACATAGAGTGTTAGGAATGTTTTAAAGCAAATCGTGTCTAAATCCGATAATAGTTACATTAAGGGCAACAAAAAATGTAAATCTCAACAAAGACTTGTCCTTTAAAAAATTATAACCAAACTTTTCGTTAATTTATGTTTGAATTTCGTTGATTGGTTATTTGTTTTATTAGCATCGCACACACTTCGAAGCAACATGAGGGTTATTGACGACGAACCTCGTCATTTTAAATCCCGGTCAAGTGATGAGGACGACATCTGATATGACACTTTACTCTCCACACTCTGTACGAATTTCGAATATACAACTAATTTTTTTTATAAGGTATTGGGTTGTATAACGTTATCATTCAATAAATGGTGAAACTATTCTCTACATCTTCCTGTCTGATTCTATTTTGTAATGCATTTACTTAAATGAAAAATCAACAAAAAAAAAATCCCACTTTTTTTCAACAAATGTAGTATTATTATGTCTATCGTTGTTAAGAATGCAGTCAAATTTTTTGTTAAAGAATTACCTTTTCCCAAGCTATTAAGGCTGTCTTCGGTAAAAGTACGAGAGCTCTAACTAAACGCGAAGCACATTTTCAGACAGAAAAATGACCCAATTTCCATGGAAATTTGCAATATTATAACTCACATCTTTCTTAACAATATAGTGTTTTTAAAAATTTCAAAATATTCTGTGAATACTTTCTTTTTTGTTTTAATACGTGAAGGCAAAGCCCTTTTAGCGTTACGGTATAGGATAAAAAATGTGAAACACATTTTACACCAGAAAGAATGAATCAACTCGGTTAAAAATGGGAAGTATGATAAAAAATGCTGTTCTCTAAAGGATAGTGAAGCCGGAATATCATATTAATTTTTCATTTCTTTTATATCTGAAAAAAATGTTCCGAATTCGGGTCCTATTCTTTAACATTAACCGAAAACAGCCTTAAAAATATTTGGGTAGAGAGATTCAAAACTAAAAGGAATCTTTCAGTTTTACAGTTGGAAGTACTAACCAGAATTATATATAATATTAGGTT
>BMAV01002271.1:337277-362942 GCA_019973955.1 Trichonephila inaurata madagascariensis
ACTTAGAATTATAATCAATCGGAAAAATAATCAAGGGCTTTGGGAGGGGTCTGTACCCCTAGGACACCCCCCTTGTGTGCGCCACTGGTCATAGGTCATTGTCGTATCAAGGTTAAAAATTCTTATATATATAATACGTTCTCAATTAACTCTTAATAGATTTTAAATGCATAAATGACTTATTTCAAAATTTAATAATTAGCGTACCACTCAATTCCTCAAGAACGAGGTTAGTAACTGAAAAACAAGTAATATAAAAAAAAAAATTTTAAGTCAATTCCTACTTAGATCAACAAAGAAAAATTTTATTTTAGCTACTTTTTATTAAATAGCTACAATTAATATAAATATGTATGTATATGTGACAGAATCACAACATTAAGTGGTAATTAATTTTTATTCATTATCATTAAAGTATCGTATTTTCATCCAAAACAATCGTGTATATAAATTTCAGTTCAACTGAATACATTAACACGTGAGAAAAAAAAACCTTTTCAAGTTTTGACACAAGTCGCCAAAAGGGTCGCTAAGTCACCAAAAATTATGCCAACGTGGTTATATTTGTAATTCTTTAAATAATTAGTTTTAATCAATTAAAATTTTTATTAATTATTATCATATTATTGCATTGTAATCCAAAATAATCCTGCATATACAATTTCAGTTCAATTGAGCGCTTTAAAGTGTATTTTATTAACGATTGAAAATTCCACCAAGATAAATAAATAAATATATAAATAAATATATAGAGATTGTGAGCTAATAGTAGGAATTGAAATGAGAGCATGTTAAATGTTAGAAGAAACAACACAAAACTGTCTGTAGAATTTTACTTGGTTCGAAACGTATTTAATATAACAAATTTTTAATTGTATCGGGATCAGACATTTTAAAAAAATATGAAGTAGTTTTATGTTATGTCAAAAATATTTTTCTATATGTAATTATTTTTGAACTTCATAATATTTTAATAGCCATTGAGAACAAACAATAAAAAAACTCAAAGAAATTAATTATTTTTAGCAAGAACTAAAATGCTTGAATTTAAATGAGTATAGAAATCTTTAGGAAATGAAAATTACATACAATCAAAATAAAACTGCTTGGGTAATCTTTACATTAAAAATTTTTTTTCGGCAGTTTCAAAGCTTTAATGTTTGAAATGAAATTATATATACATGTATATGTGTGTGTGAGATAAAAGGCAAAAATATACATATGAACATTTAAGGTATCCGACTACGTTCGGAACCGCGATTTAAAAAAAGGGGGAAAAAGGAAATACTTTTCATGATATTTAGTGTCACTTGGATTAGAATGCATGTATAGAATTGTTTCAAGAATGTAATTAGAATAAAAAATTATTTAAATGCAATATTTTGGCAAAAAAGAAACTTAGAATTACCTATTTTAAAAATATTCTGCTTTGATAAAAAGTACTTGTACAATAATAATATTTTGCTTATATAAGGCAAAGAGGCCTCCAGAGGACCTGAACTAGGAATTTTGATAAGTTCACATTATTTTCAGAGTTACTATCAATTTAAATAATTATCGGTGCTTTTTTTTTAAAACTTCTCCATTCTGTTGTGCTAAAATATGGATAAATCCACTTCTAAAGTATATATTTCAAAAATCCTAGTTCAGGCTCTGCCTAGAGATCTGAGCTATATATAGGCAAAATATTATTATTATAGAATTATTTACCATAAAACTAGAATGCTTTGAAAATAGGTAATTCTACTTCCATTTTTTGCCAGAGTATTGCATTTATATAATTTTTTACTGTAATAATATTTTTAAAATAATTTTATACATGTATTCTAATCTAATTGACACTAAATATCATAAAAATTATCATTATCCACTTATACGCTTTTGCAAAACAACAGTTCTGAACGAGTCGGACACCTTAATGTATTATTAAAAGGTGATTGATATAATAAAGAATGCTTTTCGAAAATTTTGTTATAATTATGTAATATTTGATAATTTATTTAAAGCATTAGAAAGTGCACATATTGAGCAATTTTTCTCACTGAAATTAAATATAAGGAAACAATTGTAGAAATTTATAATATATAATTAATTTATCAGCAAAAATGATCCAAGTACGTAAAGGTATAATATTTTCCATTTTGCTTAGTTTCAGCGTTTAGTCAGTTGATCATTACAACTCGCTTAGTTGTGATACTAAAAAACAACCTATTTCTTCTCCAAACCAATCTTTTTAGCAGTTGTTCAGTTTAATCTTGCTTTGAACAGCCATAAAGAAGGGAGGAGGAAAACTTTCATTGTTACAGTTTTACTTTTTTTTTCTTTTCATCCCCTTATACACACCTTCCTAGCTCATTATTTCAAAAGCTAACGCCAAACTGCGCAAATAGGCTGTGAATAAAAGATTGCAGTATTTGATGGTCCAGCAGACGAGGAAGAAAGGGATTTGCTCGTTTGAGTACGTGACTATTTCCAATTCAGCGTGGGTAGTCAGACCTTGACGATTGTCTGAGGGAAGAATCTAAGAGCACGGGTTCTCTTGTAAAAATTATAACAAAAAACAAACTGTTATCTCTGTATGTACAAAAACAAACTTTTCATTTTTTCCCATATCGGACATCACGTCGGAAGAGGTAATGTTTGGAGGTTAATAATAGAGCACCGGTCTTTCTCTACACACGTCCACAACACAAGGGTAAGCCATTGGAGCATAACCGTGACGTTCCATATCACAGCTTTCAAAGCGAGAAAATCAATTAGAATGTGCGGTAATACTCCCAAGGACATCCATCCAGGTCAATGGGATCAGAACCCGAAACTTTAGTTAAGTTAACATTTTTGTTGTTGTTATTTATAATTCTTTGTTTAATTTATGAGTCGGGTAGTGGGAATTTTTTATACATTGAGAAACATGAGCGGAAATTAAAACCGGAATACATCAAATGATGCGTATCCGTTTCTAAGAATCTTTACTTTATATTTTAGCTACAGGTTCATGTCCGGTTTTATTTTTGACGTTTCTTCGAAGAAGGGGTAATGCTTGAGAGTTTAGTTTCGTTTCTTAAGGGCTATATTTACGCATTGCTTGGGTGGGAATGAAGAAACAGGTTTACGGGCATAAAAGACGCTTCACATAACTTTTAAAAAATTATCCACATTAATCCTTTTAAAGGGACATGATACCGCGTTCACAATTTTTTTTATTTATATATTTATTTGAAAATGTTTAAATGTAACCTATATATATTTGAAAGCACCTGAAATATACATTTCAGAAAAAAACACACAATTATTAAACAAAGAATTATTTTAAATTTTAAATTAAAAAAATATTTCAATATTTTAAAATTCCTACTACTTTTACAAATTTTAATATTTTTGAAATTTTTTAAAATATTTTTGGATGCATTTCTGACAATTCTGTGCATGGGATTGATATTACGACAGATGGTTCTATTTTTGACATTTTTTTTTCGTGTCCGACACTATAAAAACAGTAAGTAACAGCTATATCCAACAATGATATTTTTTTTAAAATAACTATTCAAATAAATCCTTATTCCATGCACAGAATCCTCAAACACACAATATACAAAACAACCAAAAAAAAAAAAGTTTCAAAGCTTTATATTGAATATTAAAAAAAAATCTTAGCATTTTAAGTAAAATAAAAGTCTGAGAAAAAGCCATTTAAAGATTTAAAGGTCAGTAAAATAAACCAAAAAGCTAAATCCAGAAGTCACGAGTTCTAGTTATGGTTTTCGCTTTGACATATTGTTAATAAAAGTTAAATAACTGGCTAAATAATGTAGCTAGAGCTATGAAATTTTGTACACGTATATAGAAAAGTTGCACGATTAAAATGAAATTATATAAAAAAAAAATTGACATTTTGTTCATTTTTAGGGTAATATGTGTCCCCTTCATTTTACGTGTTTCTACAGAAGATATTTATGAATTCGAAGTTTGCGAGTGTAACTTTTTTTTATTAACGATACGGCAGGCTCTAAGATTTCAATTACGGTCTCTTATGTAATCAACATCGTGGACGCGATGATGTATGGATTTTCAAGGTCAAGTTTAAACGTAAACAGGAAAACGATAAAGCTTTTAAGACGTTTATCGAGTCCAATTTTGATGTTGATGGTTCCGGTATGACAATTCAATCTTACGGAAGAATATTACTCATTTTATTAATGTTAAGAAATATAAGAAAAAAAGTAATACAATTATATAGATATTAAGTAAATGTAAAAGAATTATTAGAAATGTAATTATTACACACATATACGAAACTACACAACACATATGTATATGTAAATATTATATAGTACAAATAAATGCCATTTTTAACAGTAATATATGAAGATTAAATTAAGAGTACCAAAAATATTTAACAAAATCAAGGAAAAATTTAAAATTAAAGACATATTATTGAAAGAATTTATAATTATTCGCCCTTTGTTTCTAATACTGTCCACTTTCTCCCTCATATTAAATTTTTCTGGGGAACACAGTTTTCAGTTCGATAAATATGTGGCTAAATATTTTTCTATAATATAAAATTGAATGCATTTTACTCAAACATTTATTTAAAAAGTATTCAAAACTTATTTAAGAAACCAACAAAAAATTTTTTTTACCTCGTAACTATTTTCATAACGCTTTATAATTAACACATAGAGCATTCTCTAATTTAGTATATTTTCAATATATCAAACTAAATAAATGTTTGCATAGTAACAGGGTAACAGTCTGTAAAACAGGGTAACAGAGGGTTGATTTCAGCAATTATTTGTAGATAAAAAAGAATTTTCAAAACAATGTATGCATTATTTCCTCTTTTACTTTCTCTTTCCTCAGACCAACTACAATAATTTATGAAAAAAATTAAAAGTAAAAAAAACCACTAATTTTATTCTTAATTAGCACTTACTATAAAAGTATACGAAACATGTTTTCCGAAAATTCCAATTAAGTATTAAAGAAATTTTAATTGAATAATTATTTGTTCATTGTATGTGATTTTAGAAATGGATAGTCAAAAATTGGAAAGGGTCTGTTAATTGGATCTTTTTTTCCAAATCTTTGTCACATCATTTGCACTTGATAATTTTGACATAAATTTGCTAAAAGTCGCTATTTTTATTGGTTACGTGGTAACAAAATAAAGAGAGAAAGCTCTTAATCTACTGCATCTTTTCATTCATATAATTTGATAAGAAGGATATGCATTTATGAAAAAAAGAATGTCTTATATCTGGGATTTATTTCTGAATAAACGTATGCGTCGAGTTGTAACAAAAAATTATTGTAATCTATTTTTCTAGTCTTCCTCCATTCACAAAGGGTGTGTTTCGTAGGGATTTCCATAACTAAGCTTGGCTGGCTTTTTCTTTAATGTGTAATTTCTTTCTGAAAACCGATAAGAAAAATGTATATCTTCTCTCTATATAAATAACTATGAGAACTTAAGGAACGTATTCTTTTTAAAGCATGAAAAAGTAATGATTTCTAGTCTCCAATTTTCTCTTTGTCAATTTGATAAAGGTAAAATAACTTTGAAGTAAAGCAAAGATTGTACACATGAATTACATCAAATTTTACTTTCAGTATTACCAAAAAGTAAAATAATTATTCCTTCCCAAATTTATTTAAAAACCAATTATTCATAACACCATTATTACCATGTATTATTTTTGATGAAAATATTTTTTTCACAGGATGTATAATGATCTAATTTTAATCCATTTTCTTTCATTAACAGTATTCCTAGAAATGAATACGAAGCAAAATTTTAGATAACAAGAATTTCTAATTTTTTTTTTTTTACAAATAAGGAATGTTTTGTATTGTTAATTCTTTATCTACTGACAGTACTACTAAGTACCATTTACTTTAAAATTATATAGATTAATCATTTTTACAATATATTCTGATGGTATTCAGTAAGAACATTCTTTTAATTCCCTTCTTCCAGAATAAATAGCAGCACGGTTTCTATAAGGAGTATTTTAGCGAGGGAAGTGCATAGTTTTAAAACATAAGATGCGTTTTCCGCTGACATTTTGATCGGATTGCGAAGATTATCATTTTTGTTTTGAAAACATAGTTAATGTCAAAAGTAAGTGCCTTATTTTTTTATATATATATTTGTTAAGATCCTAAAAAACGATCTGACTATTTATTTTAAGTGGACAGTGTATATAATTAATTTTACAGTTGAATAACTTTGTGTTACTTACTAGTACCGACAGTATACTATATGTTAGATCAAGAACATCGTTTCTTTTTCGCCCGTGTAGCTTATTAATGTTTTCCATTGTGTTTTAGCGTCATTATTATAGTGTAATAGAGTTATGCTTTTTTTTGGCATTCCTTTTTAGTTTAACTTATTTATTTTACTTTTGTTATTGTTTTATTTTAACATTTTCAAAAAATTTTGAGCTTTGAATCCGAAATTATTTTTCTTTCTTTCTTTCTTCTTTTTTTTTTTTTGCCATAAAATTAAATGGAATTAACAACATTTTAATTTCTTTTTGTGTAACCGAGATTTAACAATAATAGCAGGTTTTCAAGGTGTTATTTTTCCCCCTTTTCTTAGAATACCTGGAAAAAAAGAAGCGCAGTCTTCAAGAGGCTTTGAATTTATTACAGAACCTACCATCTAAAAGCAGTGATGCACTAACAGAGGATTTTTCAGATGAAGAAGTCCCAGCAAATAATCTGCGGGAATTTTCGTCAGATTTTGAAGAAGACGATAAAGAGATCGAACAAGATCAAGGGTGCAGTAGTTCATGTTAAAAAAATACAGTGCTTTAAAAATCTTTCATTTGAAATCTCACTCAAAATGCACAGCGTATCATGTATTTTTGTGGATTTATGAAAAGAAAAACTGTTTCTTTGAATATCGTCAAATTATGTGTAAAGTCTGTTATTATGTGTAAAAAAAAGTAAGCAACTTTTGAAAATTTTATAATTTTCAAAAATAAATTTTTTGTGCCGCAAAATATTAGTGTTCTCTATTTATTTAGCACTTTTAAGAGTTAAAACAGCGTTGAAAAAGTCATACGGACTCTTCGTATTATGAGAATATTTTAACTCTCTGTGTACTGTGATGGTACTTAAAAGTACAAATTTAATTAATTAGTTCTAATGGATTCAATTTCCCGAAGTTGAGTAGTTTATTTATGTATATCCCTTAATTTTCTATGTAGTGACTCAATATATATATTGCACGAAAAAAAATTGCAGTAAATCATAATGCAGTATATAAAGGGTTAATTGCTGGAATTTGAGGTAACAAGTAATCATATCGGTTTCAGAAGAGATGTGTGGCCGCAATAGCCTAAAGGTCAGGGTCACGCGTGCGTGGCTGGCGTGTCATGAGTTTGAGCCTCAGTGCCACTGAAGACTTACCGTGTAGAGGGTTGACGCCCGTTAAATCTATCATGGTTAAATTTTTTCCTATTGGTGTGATGTGGTAGTTAGGCGAAGATGGTGCCAGCTCAAATACAGTCCTCATTATTTGACAGAGTTTCAAAATTACGAGGTACGTCGGCAATAATCCTCGTGTTGTTTTATAGTGCGTTGTTTATAAATACTCTCTCAAAGGAGATACAATAAGTTTAATTGACGTTTATACTCAATTGGATTTTCACATATAATTAAAATGATTCATTTGCTTCACTGATACTGCTCTAAGTCTATATAGAGGTCGGTGGAAATAAAGAAAATATTCGGGTAAAGTAAAATAAAATTTTTAAAATATCTTTTTATGCACTGTTTTTATCAATGATTTTTAAAACGACTGGCTGGAACTACGAGGTAAAAAGAAAGGGTTCAGTTGAAAAAGAAAATAATTATGTCTTAGATGTGTAATCTCACATACAAATATGATAAATTCAAATGCAGGAAATTTTTAAGTATAATAATTCCAAGTACATGTATTCGTTTTATAATAAAGAAAGGTACTTAATATAATAATTAAACTATCCCAGTTTTAGAATTTATAAAAATATATTTTGCCAGTAAATAACATCTAAAAAATCCAGAAACAATCTTGAGTTTCTGTTTTTCTATTATGTCGAAAATTTCTGCTGACGGGGAAGGTTGTATTCATACAGCAATGCTTAATCCTATTTCACTGTCTCAAATCAGTGACAGCTTTAGAAATCATAATAGCTATCCATTTTAGGGCCCCCCCCCTCACCCTCCAATGACTCTTTCGGTCTTTACCATTTTAATTGTTCAATGTTTCAGATTCTTGGAAATTCAGTTATTCTCCAATCTCAGTAGGATATTCTTTTGTTTCACTATATATATACAAATATTTTACACAGTAAAGTACGTAACTTGAGAACTCTATAAATTTTTCTTAAATTAAAACTTCCAGTTTTTTAAGAAAAGTATTTTTAGTATGCCTTAAGAAGCTCTGTAGTTCTAACAATAGTTTCTACCTAACGAAAAATCTGAGATGCCTATAACTATTTCCTTTAAACTTAAATATATGTTTTCTTCTTATCTGTGTTTCTTCTTTTCCCTGGGGCTTGTTCTAGTCTTCAAATTGATAAAAACTCCCTCCCTACTTAAGAGTTTTAGAAAAGGTCAAACTTTACCACTAAGAGTTTCTCAAATGAAACGTGGCTCAATGAAATGTAGTAAGAATCAGATCTCTTTTCGATGTTTACTGAGGTTCAAAATAGAATACGCAGTAGTTTAATATTAAATAAAAAAAAAATCTTTTCTTTTTCTTTTTGCAATGCTATTTTTTCAAGCTGAAAATAAAAAACATATAAATGAACGCAATCTCAATTTTTACAGGAAAAAATTCCAGTATATTTATTTGATTTCTAACTTAAAATCTAAAGAAGTTAGTTTCCTATGGAAAAAAATAAAACTGAATTTTATCGGCGCAAACTAGCTTACACAGCACAATTTAATTATTGATCCCTTTGAAAAGTTTAGCGAACTTCTGACCTTCACCAAAGTACAGATGCTGGTGATTTATAAATTTAATTACCCAAGGAAAATAGTTTTCAGTTACGAAAGCGTTCACTGAACGTCGTGCACTTTTATCATTAAGGAATGGATAAATTCATTACCGCAAAAGAGAGAGGAAGGAGAGTGTGTGTGTTAAAAGTCTTGAAAGATATTTAATTATATTTTATCTTAAGTGGATGCAAAGTCATTGTTACTTAACGAGAAATGTGTTATTAGTTCAGAAGTTTCGAAAAAGCAATAAAAGAAAGTAAAAATAAAACGGTAATCGCTAATAAGAATGATCTGAGTACGACCTTCGAGATATTTAAAAATTGTTTTTCTAAGTATGTGAATAAAATATTGAAATATTTAAGCGTAATTTATTCCAAAAAGTCAAATTAAAACTACGTTTCGGTATATGCATTATCCAATGATGAGTGAAAATTCAAATATTATTTCTAGTAACACATCGAGGTTTGCTTGAAGCAAAAGTTGAACTATATACATTCTACCAACATAAAAAAAATCTAGTTTCCATCAATATTAATGCTGAAAATACTTACTAATTTAGATTATTCTCGTTCATTTCGAGTTTTTTCAAATTAATTTGTAAAAATATCTATTTATATATCGTCGGTCTAATTATCAGACTGCGTAACTGCAACTGGGATGCTAATTCGATACAGTAGGGCTAGGCGCCAAGTTGTTGTTTATGTTCGCCAAGATAGGCGATAATATTACAATATGGTTTACTTTGATATTTTTATCGTGCGATAATGTGGTTACCATGGGGATAACGCATATTATTGTTAGTTTTTTGTTTTGGTATTTTTTCCCAAGGGATCTCTGCTCAGCAAAAGTAACACATTGTTACAAATTTTGTGTAATGAACGCTTAAAATAGTGTAAATAATTTATATCTGGAAGTGTAATACATTAATATTACTTACTGTTGCATTTATTTTATGTTAAAATCTTGCCACCTCCTCTCCCTTCAAAATCTATTTTTATTATGAAATAAAAAAAAGTAGTGATTACACTGATCGAGGAATAAATTAAAAGCGGAGCGCGCACTGAGGCATGGCGTAGACAAAACAAAAGGATTAAGGTATCGTGCCAAAAAGCGCTTGGCGCGTTGCACTCCTATATTAAATCAGTAACACCGGTGGAGTTACGCAGTCTGATAATTAGGCCGACGATATGTTATCAACTTTTTGAATTTATGATTTTATATGCAGCAGAATTTTAAAGATGTGTAGAAGTACAAGAAAAGCATCGTTAAAAATTCGGCGTTTAATTTAAAGGTAAAATAATTTTATTTTACTTTCAACGAAATATTTTTATCGGCAGTTATCTACTCTAATTTTATCAAATAGTATCATGCCTGAATACTTTTTAAATTTATCTAAAGTGCAAGAAATTTTTGCAACAATTGTCTTCATTACTTGTTACCTAGTTTCTAAAAAATTTATTTAACTTTACGCGACACAGGAATGTGACGAAATTAAAAATTGTGAAATTGATTAAAGCAAGTTTTCAAATTTTTTTCCCAATAAAGGAGCAAATTTTTGATGGTTTACATATTTTTTAGTAGAACTATTAGTATTATAACTACTATTAGATTGTTGCTGACAATCCAATATAGCTATTCAATATAGCTAATTCAATATTAATTTGATCACTAAGCTAATTGCCTTTTGTTGTGAAACAATAAGATATTAGGAAAGTGAAATAAACTTATTTCATATTTACATACAATGAGGTACACAAAAGTAGTTTAATTTAACTTTGACACATATTTTGCTGAACAATGATTGTTTTTTAATAGAAAAATAAAAGAAGCTATTTTTATATGATTAAAAAAAGTAAATACTATCATTTTTGTGTGGAAACTTCAAACCACACGCAATAGTTTTCAGTTATACAAGTATAATGTGACAGCAGAGATGGACGTTCACAACATGATTTAGTAGAAATTAATGCAATACAAGTGATAAGATAACGCATATAAGTTATACAATTAATAAATATCATTATAATTATCAGAATTTTTAAATAAATTTCAGACTTTTGAAACATAACCTGGTAAGATATTTTTCTTTCCACAAATACTGCCTGAGAAATGACTTATTCCTCTAAAATCTAAAACCAAGAGAATATCATTCGCCCTTTTAAAACCAAAATATTCATTTTTATTCAGTAAAGATTAATTTGCAATTAGTATTAAATGATTCATTTAATTTAATTAAAGTTCCTAGTTATGTAATTCTCATAAAAGCTAAAAAAGGCAGTTTGTAAACTATGTATTTTTTAGTGTTCTTAATGAGCATTGTCTGGAAGAAATTTAGTTTATAGTTCCCAATAAATAATCTGAACATATTACGAATAAGAAAAGCAATGCATTATTTCAAACCAACGCTTAAAAATTTGACAATTTTTTTTTTATTTCAATATAAATTAAATATTATTATAAACAGCCATATGTGAAAAGTAAATTTAACTATAATCTGCGTCTGTTTTCTACTAAAAATATCTTTAATTCACTAAATTGAACATACAGATATAGTTAATTCAGTTAAGTTACAAATGTAGATAGTTAATTAATTTTTAAGAATTATTATTCGTTAAGAAATCTATAAATTATTTCAATGAACATTTAGTTTATGTTAGTTTTTATGTTTATTTTTTTCAAATTGAATCCCTTTTAATTACATTTAAGTGACTTAGTGTCATTAAAAAAATTGTCTTATACATAACGATAAGAAAGATATTTATTGTAAGATAAGTGAATGAAAATATTTAATATTTAAGTGATAATTTCTTAATTAGTTAAGTTCCTTCATTAAATTCTGAATAAAGTTCCATAAAGGAAGCAGTTATAGCGTTTTCTTATTTTTATAAGAATCTAAAATAGTGCCATTTTTTCTTCTTATTTTTATTTTCAAGTTATCTCCCATACGATAGTTTTATGACTCACTGACAGAAGATTATTCTTCTATAATAGAATTATTCTTCTAAGTTTCATGAAATAACATCCTTTTTCCCTTCCCGCCAAAATAAATGTTAACCATAAATTTGAAAGAAAAAAGAAAAACTTCGTTTTTTTTTGTGATACATATTTTAAGTCACACTTTTATTAACATCTTCTGTGTACAGTTGAAATGTTACGTAAAGCTTCATTATAAATATACTGAATAATCAAAAATAGTAATAAAAGAAATTTCGAAAACTCCAGACATTTATAATCTTTTAAACTGGCGACATATCAATTAATTGAAGATATGTTCAGATCACCGAGAAAGAGAGAGAGCATTGTTTTTAAGAAATTAATCTTGCTCATTAACAGGATCTACAATGATGAAAACAGAACAAAGGTAGTATAAATATCTTGCCATTACAAGGTCATGGTTTAAACAATAACTGAACGTAGAAAAAATATGTTAACAAATAAATCACAGAGGTGACTGCATGCCATTGCACCTAAATCTCGCAATTGACTCTCACTTTCTCTACGCAAAGAAAGCCAGCATTTCTTTTGGTAGAATACCCAATTAAATTTCCAGAGAAAAAAATATCTTGGACATTTAATACGTAGAGAGATATCTGCTTTCTTAGGAAAGGCACTTTCCACGTAATCGAATGACTCATATTTATTAAAAAGGTTGGAGGGAAAAATAATGGGGTGGGGATAAGTGACGATGAATGGAACTTGTTGGGTTGCTTTTGCCTGAGGTCCAGTCGCATTAAAAGAACTAGCTGCGCTGCTTTTTCGAACTAATCCAGGTCACATTACAATATTTTTCATTCTTCCATTAAGTATTTGCATATGCAATAAACGGTACGAAGTGGAATATAATGGAAGAAGCATATGGCTTTTTACGTAAAAAAGAATAATGGAAATTTGAAATAGGGCGGTAATATAGTATAAAATAAATGGCCCGATGACCTATTTTATTATAAATGGGCTGGGTCAAATCCTTTGAGGTCTGGTGTTTTGTGATTACTTATTTTATTTCATGCGATTGTCAAGAAATCATTTTAGAGAGGAGTTTTTTTTTATGCTTTTTTTTCAATTATCCTATAGGGTGTAACAAGACTTGAAACACCTTCCCCGAATTCTACAAGTGCATGTCCAAACATCGCGGTCTATAAAAACGCGAGAACACCTTTAGTTATCTTTTTATCGATGCATTTATTCCTAAAAAATTGAAATACCTGGAAAAAATTCCCGCATGTTTAATCTTGCATTATATGTAGAACACATTATCAACACTAAACCCCAAATTACTGGATAAATGAAAAAGATCGTGGTACGAAATGTGTTTATAATAAGTATTGATATATGTGAAAACGGTAGAAAAAAGATCCATTTCCATTTTAAGAAGTGAAAGTGTATATCATAGAAATAAGTGTTTGGGAACAAATATAAATATTTACACTGCACAGAACAATTAAGTTCAGAGTAAGAACATGAGCGTGAAATTCATTTAATAAAAATAACGATATCCCGAACGTTTTGGGAAAAAATGTTAAATTATAGTTCAAAAAGATATTAATTAAACTTTTATACGAAAAATTAAGGATGAGGAAACTGAATTTCAGATTTTTTGGATAAATACACAAGAACAAAATCATTTATTTAAAATTAATATATTTTACAATTTTGTCACATTTAGTTTTAGCCAATAACTTCCAATGGCACAATTATTCAAATTAAGCAATTATACATATTTTTCTTAAAATTATAAAGAGTAAAAAAAAACGAGTAAACAACATGTATCCACGGCTAAATTCCCTTACACATTCAGTGCAATTTGTTGAAAAGATTGATATATTTACCATAAATTACGAATTAAACTTATGGAGCAAAAATTTAATTTAGAACTGAGTAAATATATCAATTTTTTTAATGTTAATAGTTATACATTTTTTTAATAATCTATATTTACACATTTTACATTAAATGTGAATGAGCTGCTAAAGAATATTATATTATATATCGATAATTTATAATACGAATAAAATAGGTATAAAAGTAATGTATTAAAAAGCTGATTGAAATTTTAAAATAACTAACATAACTTTATACTGAACAAGCTAGCGCGTATAACGCACACTTTTACCAAAAGAAATAAGATCGTTATTTACGGTTACGCGTTATACGGGTATAAAAAGGATCGCTTAAAAATTGAAAGAAGAGAAGAGCACATAAGAAAAATTAAACTTCTACATACATCGAAATACGGTTTATTTAAAAGAAATGATACATCTTATGAACTTAAAGGGCTGTACTAAAAGTACACTATTTTTTCAAAAGTCTGGTACAACACCTCGAATGAATAACTTCAAAAGAAAGAGCCTTACATACGTACTATTCAGGTTTCTTCGTAAAAAAGGGGGTGCGCGTTATACGGCGAGTATACCTAAAAATTAAAAAATACAGCTGGAAAGTATAGGTGCGCGTTCTACGCCGAATTTTATGGTAAGTAAAGACTATACAAAAAGTATTCGGAAGCTTGTGTACTAACATGTCGTTTGTCTATTTATACCAACAAACTCAAAAAATAGAGGAAAAATATAAATGCTAGAAGAATAATGTCACAATTTATTCGTAAAAACAGAATAAGAATATATAGCGAATTAATGTTTTCAGTTCTATGAAGCCTTATTTTACAAAGAAAGCAAATTAAATAGCATAATACATATGTGAAAGTAGGGAAACAATCACTGTTACGGCTTGTTGATTCAATTTTCCTTCCCGCAATGAAGCCCGAAAAATGCTGCTTGCTTCGCGAAAGAACCCGTACTTATTCTACTCCAGAAAGTAATAGAGATCCACTTCCTAAAATCTCTGTCACAAAGAGCTTTCTATTAGAGCACGTTTAGAGAGTGTAGATAAATAAAGGAACAATTTCGTAGCAAACGAATTCACAGGGAATCGTAGTAGTCAGTATTGTTGAGTTATTAATAACGGAAAAGTCATTGCCCTTGCTGCAGGAAACCCGAGTTTTTAAGATAAGTAATTGATAGTCCGATTACCGAGTGAAGACATTACAAATACAAACACAATGTAACATGTTATAGCGAACATCGGAGTACTCCGCATGTTTTGAGTGCTTCATTCCGTATTCTATTTTATGTAGTTCGATACTGTACCGTAGTTAATTTTGATTTTTTTGATTCAAGGTAAATTATATTGTTGGAGTAAAGCAAATTTTAATATACTCTTCCTTCTTCAACCTCTAAAAACAGGAACTTTCTCAATAATAAAAAGAAAATAGTTGTATTTTGTGTGAATTTTTCAATTACTTAAGGTATCCGACTACGTTCGGAACCGTGATTTTGCAAAATCGCATAAATGGATAATATTTATGATATTTAGTGTCATTTAGATTAGAAAATGTATATAAAATTGTTTTAAGAATAGTATTACAATAAAAAATTGTTTAAGTACAATATTTTGACAAAAAATGAACATAGAATGACCCATTTTCAAAATATTCTCCTTTTGTGAAAAATGCTTCTATTATAATAATATTTCGCCTGTATATAGCTCAGACCTCTCTACAGAGGCTCAACTAGAATGTTTGAAATATATAACTTAGAAGAGGGTTTATCCATGTTTTACGACAACAGAGGGGAGAAATTTTAAGAACAAAACGCCGATAATTATCTCAATGGGTTGTAACTCAGAAAATAATGTGAATTTTTCAAAAATCATAGTTGAGCCTCTGTACAAAGGTCTGAGCTATTTACAGGCAAAATATTATTATAATAGAAGCATTTTTCACAAAAGGAGAACATTTTGAAAAAAGGTTATTAAAAGTTGTTTTTGCCGAAATATTGTATTTAAATAATTTGTTTTTGTCAAAATGTCTTTAAAACAATTTTATACATGTATTCTAATCTAAGTGACACTAAATATCATGAAAATTATCCATTTATGCGCTTTTTAAAATCACGGTTCCGAGCTTAGTCGGATACCTTAAACAAATGTGTGCTTTCATTTGGCAATGTTTTTAGTGGATAAAACATTTTTTACGATGCTGTACTTCCAATTTTTGCATATTAAAAATTGTGATTATTCATTTTTCTATATAACGGAATCATAATTCTATTGAATTTTTAGTTACATAATCAATTCAAAAGATCCCATTATTTATTAATGTAGAATATTTCTTTATTTTTATTTATTATAGCATTATTATTAATACAATAAAAATCATATTTTTCCAATATAATTTAAAAAAATTTAATGAGTATAATTAGTCATTTGAAATTTTACAAAATAAATGTTAGTCGATTTGGACGAAATAGTTTTACCAGTGATGGATCAATCAAAAAATATCCTCACATAGAATTAGTTTTTAAAAATCAGATGTAAAAAATATACGTTATCCAGAAATGCAATAGAACTCCTATCTCCCTCTCTCTCTTAACACACACATATTTTAATCAAGAATCTTACTAGAGAAAATGGGAACAATAAAAAGGAATAATTAGTCTTCAAAAAAGTTAAAAGAGTCTTCATTAAAAGGATATCGATATTTCTAAAAATAACATGAAGAAAAATTAAGGAGTGCAACGCAGAATAAATGGTTGAAATACGTTTAAAGGGAAAGTATAGCGAAATGTATATTCATTTTAACTTAGAAATTAATAATGGGCTTCAAAATTATTTTTTAGAACATCTTTGCACAGTAAGCGAATTACATAAATTTCTGTAATTTTCGGTAATCAGTACCTTTATATGAGTAGACCTTACCGCAAGCCACATTGAAGCATTATTTAGAATTTTCAGAAAAAAATAACCGCTTATATTATTTATCATACTTTTATTCAATTAAAACTTATTTTAATGAATTTATTTCCACGAAACTAGTTTCATTAATGCAAACAAGCATCTTTTAAACTGAACAACTATCTTCTCCTCAGAGAAAAAAATAACCACCTTTATTTAAATATGGAAGCACTTGAGCACATGACAGGCTCATTATTATACCGTGTTTCAATTACTGCATGCAAAGAATCCATTAAACGAAACTGTTGCGGTATGTATTTGACCATTTTTTATACAACCGTGAAAGAAAATGCTTCTAATAGTCACGAGAAGCGAGTGTCAGTAAGTTTCAGAAATGTTAAACTATTCAAACATGTAAAAATAAAAGAAAATAGCTAAGAACGTTATTTTAAAACTTAGATGAACTATTTAAGTAATGCTCGATAGATATTGCCCTAATGAATTAAATTAATTATGCAGAATGAATAAAGAACACCAAGGTCTGGTCTGTTGTCACGCTAAATTGCTAAACGAATTGATGAATGATTGTTTATTAACATCACCCACTAAAGCAACAAGAGGGCTATTGGAGACGGACCTCGTAATTTTGAACCTCGGTCAAGTGACGAGGACGACACCTGAGCTGGTATGTCCTCTCCAAACTACCACACCACACCCACAGGAGGACTGTGAGCTTGAAAGATTTAACGTGCCTCATCTCCCTCCTCTACCTAGCGGATCTTCGGTGGCATCAGGACTTGAAACCGTGATTTTGTGGCTCAAAGTCCTCCCGTTTGTATGATATGGAAGTTTGGGGGAAATGGTGCCAGTTCAGGAGTCATCCTCGTCAAATGACCATATTTCAAAATTACAAGATCCGTCGGCAATAGCCTTCATGTTGCTTTATAGCATGACGTTAATAAAAACTCACTGGGGTTTTTCAAGTAATGCCATATGACATGCATGTCTACGATTTTCACATCTAGAAAATCGATCGACTCCAGCCAGTATTGAACCCGCAACCTTGGGTTAACGAAGCTGGTGCGCTACCTGTAAGCCATCAAGCTGACAATACGTGCTTGGTAAAGATATAGTGATACATACAAAAACGAGAGAGAATGAGTGAGTAAGACAACATTAACGTCACTCTACTCAACTACACGAGGGCTTTTGGCAACAGACCTCGTAATTTCGAACCATGTTCAAGTGACGATGATGACACCTGTGCTGGCACTCCCCTCTCCTAACTTCCACACCACTCTGAAGGGAGGACGCTTGAGTCCCGACAGATATAACGCGCATCAGCCCTTCCACACGGCGGGTCTCCAGTGACACTTTGGCTCGAGCTCATAACAAGCCGGCCACGAGCTCGTGACCATGACCATTAGGCTACCGCGGCCACAAAACGAATTTATGAAGAATTCGAAGATAAAAATAAAGTAAAAGAACTACAAGACTATAAGATACTGAAAAAATTTCATACTACAATGAAGAACCCTTACATGTTTAATTTGAAACAGAATAACTTTCTCCCTCAAAACTATCAACACCCAGCGAGGTATTGACTCGACAAGATGCTTCGATGGCTTAGAGGTAGCATGCCCCTTCGTAAGCCTAAGGTTATGGGTTCAACCCCGGCTGGAGTCGATAGATTTTCTGGATGTCTAAATCCCAGGCACTCTCGTGTCATATGATTATGTGGCATGTAGAAGATCCATTGAGTATCAATCAAGGCAATATTTAGCATCCAACGTGAGTTTGAATTAAAAAACAAGTAATATAAAAAAAAACTTTTTAAGTCAATTCCTACTTAGATCAACAAAGAAAATTTTTATTTTAGCTACTTTTTATTAAATAGTTACAATTGATATAAATATGTATATACATATGACAAAATCACAACATTAAGGGGTAATTAATTTTTATTCATTATCATTAAAGTATCGTATTGTCATCCAAAACAATCGTGTATATAAAATTTCAGTTCAACTGAATGCTTTAAAACGTGAGAAAAAAACCTTTTCACACAAGTTTTGACACAAGTCGCCAAAAGGGTCGCTAAGTCGCCAAAAATGATGCCAGCGTGGCTGTGTATTTGTAATTCTTTAAATAATTAGTTTTAATCAATTAATAATTATTAATTATAATTAAATTATTGTATTGTCATCCAAAATAATCATGTATATAAAATTTCAGCTCAATTGAGCTCTTTAAAATGTATTTTATTAACGATTGAAAATTCCACCAAGATAAAAATAAATAAATAAATATATAGAGAGTGTTAGCTAATAGTAGAAATTTAAAAAAAAACAAACTAATCCAAGCATCCAAATTTGGTAATAAGGCCACCACTAGATGGAGCTACGATGAAATGGCTCTCATACTTAGGTACTTGCGTGTCTAAAAAGGCTAAGATGCTAAAATGCAGCCCCATTGGGAAAAAAAAGATGCTAACAAGTAGTATTGCAGCTGGCTATCTCGTGAAACTCCTCACTCAAAATTAACATGATTGTCACATAGATTTACATATACTCCATAGCTGAAATCTGATTCCTGTGAAGTATCAGGAAATGATTCTTGTTCCATATGTCCCACAATAGTCTGGTGATATTTTTGATGAATCCCTTCAAAGGGATAATAAGGCCCATCCTTATCGAGAAGGGTTTATTGAGGAATATCTTGAGAATCAAGGATTAGAGTGAGAATAGAATATCCAACATAATCTCCGGCACTTAATCTGAAATAGTATGATTGAAATTGCTTCGTCTGACAGGTGACTATCTTAAGCCCTCCTCCGAAGTCATTGAAGGAGCTGGAACAAGGGTCACTACATGTATATGCTTTGATTCCTATTCAAATGCCCAACGACTCATTGACAGAATGGTAGGTCGATGACTCCGTTGCATTACTAGTAGGAACAGATAAATTTTTTATTAAAAATAATCATTATTAAATATTACCATAAGGCTGAGTGATCAATTTCTTATCAAATGATGAACTGCTGCAAAAACTGCAATTATTTATTTTTAAATCATGCTTGATATGTTCAAGTTAAATAAAATTTTATAAATAAAACTTTTGAAAAAAATATCTCAAACTTAAAATTCTCGTTCAATTGTTTTGAAATTAGACACAAAAGGATAATTATAAGCTAACTTTTGGAAACTATGTATATATATATATGTGTGTGTGTGTGAGAGAGAGAGAGTGTATATGTATATAATTATATATAGTACTATATACCAATGAAAATGGCAAGAATCATAATGGCCAATGGTATCATATTAATCTAAGTTGCCAGAAATATTGTTCATACGAGTATTTTAGGTATTTTTGATGGTTCTTGTGGTTTCGAACTTTTCCATTAAGAATGAAATAGGACATAGGGAATTATATATAGCTTTACATATAATTGTGCAATCAGACTTGCTTTGAACGAAAATTGGTCTCATGTATATGGTTTTGTGGTTTTTAAGAAGAAAATATAATAACATTTTATCTTTACAATATTATGTATGATAATTTTGTTCATAAATAAGCAATTTTTCTCGTCTTCTCTTCATATATTCAGTTTTAAGTTTGTTAAATCATTGAATTTGAAACTTTTCCCGATGTTTGAGTAGATTCAAGCATATTAAATGGAAATCATTAAAGAAACTATTCATTCTAAAATTTATTTCCTCGGGAACTCACTTAAAACGAGCTAAATGAGGGAAAAAAGTACTTAACTAACCAATAAGGGATTCTTGAGAAGAATTTTGCTGTCCTTTCATTTTGTCAATTTTGTTATCGATAAAGGGTCTCTTTGTATTAAAGGAATTACACTTGACTTTGAAATAATTCTTTCATACAAAAATACTCGGCTGATTGAGTTTTGCAAGCTACAATGATTTTTTGCACTGAGTAGCAAACAAAGTACTGGATTTTCATTTAATTGTATTTTTAGGCACAAGATTTAGAAAGACTAAAAGCATTTTGTAAAATCTAGCAATATACAATTCTTATTATGTTTTATATGCAATATTTGCAATATAAAACATAATAAGACTCCTATTTGAAACGCTATTTTTTTGTAGTTTAATTTTTATACTAGTTCCTCAATTTTTCTTTCGTTAAATGGTCCTTATTTGTACTTTTAATTTTGACACGCTCGTAACCAGAAAACTTTCAGCCAGCATAAGATTCAGTCGATTTAAGAAATCATGACATAATTAAAGTTCATTTTAACAGTTAAAATAATTATAAAAAGTCAAACACGGCGTTACTTTTTAAACTAAGAGATGACGATATATGAAGCACAAAATGATAAATTCTAATTTTTATTTGGTTCTTGTGATATCCAGAGCAAATTGTTTTAACAGCAGCAGCTTAAAAATATTTTCAATTAGCTAGTTCAAATGTATGCAAATTATTCCTTGAGGTTTTATATTTTAAATAATGTCTTTGTAAAATTTTTATTCATTTTTAAACAAAATAATGAAGAATTTAACCCATGGGCTTTGAATTGTATTAATAAGAAAGGAGAAAAAAAATTTTTTTTTTAGAGTTTGCAGAGTATTTTTAAAAAAATTTCACCATTCATATCTTCTTTAGTGTGGAATTTTAAAATAAGTTTAAAAATAAAATAAAACATTTATGAGATTCTTTTTATTGTAAATATAAAAATGTATTTAAATAATCAATTTGATTCGTATTAATAGAAGAGAAAAAGAACATTTTTTTTTATTGACTTTGCAGAGAATTTAAAAAAACGCAACTAATACTTTCTTTATCGCAGAATTTTAAAATGTTAGTAAAACACCAAAAAAAGCCATTTATGATTTTTTATAGTAAATAAGTTGTATTCAAATACCATGCCTTTCTAGGAAACCATGAATTTCAAGGAGTTTTTTGAATACAAAAAATCAATATATAATAAAAAAGAATAGTCATTAAAAAGTACTTTAAAAAAAGAAGCTATAGATGACTAAATAAATAATCCGATTTTAATGACTTCTCTTTGGTAATATGACAACTACTTTTTTTTCTAATCGAAGAAATATTTTATAGGAGAAGTGCGCTATTGAATGTGTTGAAAAACTTGAATTAGCAATTGGATTAATCTTCTCGTGCAGTAAAAAAACATGTCCTTAGAGAACACATTGAAGATGCATTATACACTTTATTATCAATTCTCAGAAAAGAAATAAAACCATCTGAGGAATCTGTATTTAACAATGATCCATTTATTTACTTTTATCTGAATTTTTTTTTATCACAATTAAATATAGAATTTCTCCTTACCTCGGAAGTAATCTGAACTGTTACATTTCTGAACAGAAATATCTAAAGTAATCATAGAAGTCTCGGTGATGCAGAATAATTCGCTAAGCCTCGTAAACAACTAGACACACGAAAGCAGTGGAGCATTGTTTAATTTTGCTATAGAAAGTGAATTTTATTGTGGAATTGGGCATTTGGCCAAACACAGCGTGACATGGAGGTTTAAACAAAGTAATTACAAACAGTTAGGCCTTCAAGTTTGCGGTCTATGTTTACAGGGAAGATAGATAACAGGATTATAGCAACTTCTGAAAACTTAAGAATTAATGAAAGGACATACAAGTTAGGAAGTAGTACGATAATGATACATTTTACCAATGTGTGTTAATTATGTAAATGGGCGTTTATAATCTAAGACATCTGATGAAAAATAGTTGAAATCTATATAAAAATGAAAGCATTTATTGAATAATTATTATTATAATTATATTGTGGTATGAAGGACTATAATGAATATGAAAAGACAGAATATCCCTTAATTATAAGTTTATGTATAGAAACTTTGTGTCTATTGCTTAAAAGTGTAATGTTCTTTTACTTTGTTTTATAGTTTTATAACGTAGACGTTAGTACGCTATGATTTCTGAAATACTTACATATGTTATATATATTTAAGAACGTCTTACTTTATTTTTTTTTCTCTATATATAATATATATAAATATATAATAAAGGTTTCTCGTGATGATGTAATAAATCTATTTATACATATTAGTAAGTTATAGTTAATAAAAGTCACAAAGATAATGTAAATTACAGTTTTACAATTTGAGTGATGAGTAAGAACAGTTGTAGGATTTTTACAATGGGGTTGGTCCATCATTAGGTGGGCAGGGTGTACTCCGCCAAATCTAAAGTAACACACACACACATACAATAGTGTACAAATAGTGCTTATGTCAAGAAAACGTAAATTTCTAAAAAAGAAACCAGAATGATAAAAATATTCACATTTTTTTCTTATTGGGCTGCATATTGTCAGCTAACCCTTCACAGACATTGTAAGTCCCCAAATGTAAGAGCCACTTCATGATGGAACCATCTAGTGGCGGCTCTAGCTACCAAATTTTGACGTTTGAGTTAATTTGAATTTAAACTCCTGTCAAATGCTAAATATATTGCCGTTATTTAATTTTACCGAGAGTACCAGTGAGTGAGAGAGAATATTAACGTCGCACTATTCAACTACACGAGGCTTTTGGCGGAGGACGTCGTAATTTTGAACCATGTTCAAGTGACGAGGACGACACCTGAGCTGGCACCCCCTCTCCTAACTACCACTCCACACAAACGAGAGGATGTTTCAAGAGCACCAGAGCTAAATTGTTACTCAAGGGATCTTTTACATGTCACATAATCATATGGCATGTGTGCCTACAAATTTTGCCTCCAGAAAATCTATCGATTCCAGCCGGGATCGAAACCGCAATCCTGGGCTTGCGAAATGGACACGCTACCTCTAAGCTAAATAGCTAAAAAGCTCTTTTAATAAAATTTTAAATTATTATCAAAGTAAAGTAATTTTAATTTAATTCTTGCTTTATTGCGTATCCCAAAATATTTAATACGAAAAGAACGTTAAAAAGAAAAATAAATATCGCTTCCTATTCGTTAAGTTAACAAGACGGGAAAAACTCTTTTCCAAGACTTCAGAATTAAATTGCTATATACTTCAAGAAGTTTAAGAACATTTTTTATTTTTCTTTGAACAAAATTTTGTAATTTATTTATAACGAGCAGCAAAATAATGGGTGTAGACTGAAATATATATATATATAAGAAAACAATACCATTGTTCTCGAAAAGGAAGATTATATGATCGTCAAATATAATTTCTTCGTTATTTGAGGATGTGTTGCTTAAAAATGATCAATCCTTATAAATTGATCTCAAAATATAAAAAGAAAAAGGATAGAGAAAAGTCTTTATAAAATATGAGCGAGCGAAGAAATGCTTGAAATATTGAATAAATGTCTTTTTTTACTGTCCTAAGGCATTTTTAGTGTCATAAGGTCTCAAGTAAATCGGACAAAAAAAATATTGTAAGAAAAAGGTATCTAAATAAAGATCAAATATGTTAATTATAAACTCTTTCCTTGTTTTTTGTAAGGCTACTATTGTGCGCTGGATTAAATATTTTAAAATAATTAGTTAAGAAACAAAAATTCTGTATTGCGACGTATTATATAACTTTAAAACTATATTTGATGTTAGAACCCGATGTGTACAGGTGTTGATGCACGTTGAATTTGACGAGGTTCGAACTCCTTACTTTGGCGTAGAATGGAAGTTTGAAGAGGGGGTTGCCAGTTCAGGTGTCACCTTTGTCACTTGACTATAGTTTAAAATTATGAAATCCTTCGCCGATAGTTCTTCTGTTGCTACTATCATAATAAACAATCTATCAATTGATGTTAATGATATATAAAAGAATTTATTTTGATTTTACTAATTACTTTATTTTAATTGGAAGTTTTACTTTTGTTTCAGAGACTTTCGGTAAATTTCTTTTCGTGTCTACTTCTGGACTTTCTCCTCGATTACATTTTAATACTTTACTTGCAGGATTTCTCTATACATTCGTACATGTTAAAGTCATTAAAATTTGGCTTTAGACAATTGGTGCTTTACTTGGTATAGATGCTAAAATTTTTACTTGCATATAAATGTATGCAAAATAAATGAGATAAAACTTTTGGACTTTATTATTTATGAGCAATACTTGTATTTCGGATATTATAAATTTGAAAACGGCCAAAATTGAGGGAAAAGTATTATTTATTCTATGGCTACAATGGTCAAATTGCTTGAAATCAGTAATATTCCGATCAATAATCAACTGATTCGTTACTCAGAAATTACTGTGGAAGATATTTTTAATGTGTGTATGGGGGGGGGTATTTTGACTTCTGAAAATACAAAGAGGATTTGTCTTTGCAATTTTAATTCATATAAAATTTTGATTCAATATACACTCATGGACAAAAAAAATTAGCGCACCAAGAAGTAATAGCGGGATCACAACAAACTGGGCATGAAGGTACATGTCGGGGAGATATGTAAATGATTAGAAATGCAGCGTGATTCCGCATTACGTGTAGCCGGTAGAGGGCGTTTAACGTCGTTCTCCGTGGAGTATAAAACAGGTAACCAAAGCTTGTTTGAGTGTGCTAAATCGTTTACAAAGAAAGAGCTGAGGTAGACATGCCATTACGCCGTTTTCGAAAACAATATAACAATATGAGCAGCTGTCGCAGTTTGAGAGGGGGGAGAATCATAGGCATGATGGAAGCTGGAGGATCAGCTAGGCAAGCAGCTCGTCAATTAGGCCGCTCTGAGTGTGTTGTGAGGTGAGTCGATGAGACCAGTGGATCCGAGAGATGTCATTTACACGAAGACCAGGCTCAGGACACCCTTGACAGACCAGTCATTGAGAAGACCGCCACATCGTAAGAAATGCAGCCGTACAGCCAACTACTTCATCGGCCGCCCTCCAGGCACAGGTAGCACCTTCACTAGGGACCCCTGTGTCTTCTCGAACCATACAAAGGCGCCTGGCTGAAGGGCATTTGGGATCGCGGCG
>BMAV01002271.1:368509-459775 GCA_019973955.1 Trichonephila inaurata madagascariensis
GGGAGTCGGTCGAAGTGACCTTCTTCAATCTTCGGGCTCTCTTCCCCCCCGGAAAACAAAAAAGAAAGCCGGATGGCGGGATCGATTGCCGCATCCACTCGATGCCAGAAGAGTTACGTGATCCCCATGTCCGAATGCGATATCTGCTTTTCCACTTACACACCTTTGGCCCTTATGAAAATGAGGACCATTACGTCAAAAGGCGAGTTCATTGCTTCTTGATGAACCGTTTCACTTAGTGAGGTTACGTTTGGAAACACATTTACCACATTAGAGAGGAAATTGATTCATTACACCCAAAACACTGCGGCATCAATTATCTCTTAAGTTATAGTGTCAAAAGTGTGTCATCATGAGTATTTGTATCATAACTTACCAGAAAGAGCTTACAGAATATGAGAAGATATTAGTTTTTGAGAAAAATAAAATTCCATGCATATTTATGAGAGAATTTTAATTATCATTTAAATAAATCTTAAGTTATGTGACTGGTTTTACTGGATTGATAAATGTTTCTGTATGTTTGTGTGGGATGAACCGTTGTCTTGATGAACCGTTCAATTAAGCGAGATAACACTAGGAAACTCATTTTACCGTATTGCAGAAGAAACTGATTCATTATACTCAAAATCGTTTATCATCGCTTGTATTTTAATTTAAAGAATATTGAAAGAACATCGTCACAAGTGTATTATAATGGTTCATCAGAAGTTCTTTTTGAGTAAAAGAGGTATTGCTTACTAAATTTTATACAAGTAAAAATACAAATAATGTATTTTATATTTATAAGAGCCTTCTCTCGTTAACATTTAAAACGGTTTCATATAATGAAACATGCAATGTTGAATTAATAAAAATTCACTTTTACAACACATGAAAAAAGTTGCCATGTCTCCAGAGAGAATTCTATGACTTATTAACACAATAGTTAGGCATTAACATATTCAATATGTAAAATGTTGAAATTTGTAAGTTTAAATATTGTTTAGTTTTTAATTCAAAGTATTTACAAAATATAAAAATATGGCTTTTTTCTCCTCAGCAAAAAAATAATTTAAGCAAATTTGTAGATTGCTCCAATATTATTTCAATGTATTTTATAAAACAAAATATTTTTGTTTATATAAATACACAATATTTTAACAAAACGAAAATTATACGGATTTTGAAACTATTCCTATCAATAAAAAGTATAAATAAATTATTCTGAATATCTTATTATACTGATATAGTTTGATAAAATAATAAAAATATTAATCCATCAAAAATGTTGATTTAAGTGTTTTCATAAGTGCTATTTTGCGCAAATTGAGCTAAGGTAAATAAAAACCTTTCACAAATATTTTAGAAGGGTGGCACTTGACGTTTATTAATAGTATTAAATACATATAAAAGCGGTTTATTTGCGATACATGTTTTGAATAACTCAGTGTTTTTAACAGAAAAAATTTTAGATAGCTTTTCTTGTTAGAGTATAGAATTATATATATAAATCACTGATAAGCAAAATATTTTTCTTGAGTCACTTAACAATATTCTGAGAGCAGACAAATCATCAATAATCTTTAAATGGATTATTTTAAATGCTATTTTTGTAATGAGATTATTCTTATTGGATTAGCATATAACAAAAAAAAAAAGAGCTTAAACTCAACTTTACCATATTCTCTGTTGCTTGGTGTGAGCGAAAAAAATAGTTTTAGAACTTTCACTTTGTATGAATTTTGGCGGTTACTTAAAATTATATTATTCGTAAAAAGCTTCGAAAACCTTTCAAACATATTTAAAGAATATTACTATTCTCTTTACGTAAGGAATTTAAGAAGATCCTTTTGAAAATAATAAAGTGAACTATTATTATTTTTTTCAATACTAGAGAAATGTTGAACCAATCAATGCAAATTATGCAGAAAATCATATTTTTACTATCTATGCACATTATTTGATATACCGTATTTATTCGAATTTAAGCTGCCATCGATTTTCAATACATTTTGGGGGAAAAAAAAACGTGTAAAATGGTTTATCGAACTCCAATATTTATGAAATTAAAAAAAATGAGAAGCGAATAATTAATTTATTTTACCAGTATTAGAAACTTAAATACATACACCAATCTGTAATTGCTCAAACCGTCAGTAACATGTTCAATTTTCTCCACTCAACGAATTTTTGCGCTTTCGATTTTAAGCCACACCTGATTTTCAAAAACATTAATATTGGAAAAAAAGTGCGGTTTAGAATCGAATATAATACGATATAAAACTTAAATACACATTTAGTATTAAAATGTATTCATTTTAGCTATTTTATGAAAAAGTTTGCATGAAAAAAAATATATACACTATACTCTAAAATTTAAATTCTTTATTATAAGAGGAATAATTTATTTTAGTAAAATATTGTTATTTACAGGTGAATATTATTTGTAGTGTACTGTTATATCGTACAGAATACTTTTCCAAAAGAACATGAATCAAACATAAAAGCATTAAAAAGGCATTTTTAGCAAGCGTTTAACAATTGTTTTCAGTCATCTACTTTTACTTACATTATGTTCAGCAATTAAATTTACTCATTTTAAAGAATAATTCTAAGAAAATATTAGAGCAAAACATATTTAAGATAATACGAACAATAAATCACTGGTATAAAAATATTTTTTTTTTTTTTTTTTTTGATTTTGAGAAAAACGTATAGTTTTCAAGAAAATACTAGGGTAGGACCACCTTTGACTTGAATTTTCAAAACACTCATAAAGCAAATATTGCTTTGAGTACTAGTCACAAGGGTAAAACAATTATTCTCTAAAGGAATAGTTGGAAATAGAAAAAAGACATTCACATGAAAGCTTTTATAAAATAATAAGAAATAGAACTAAATGGATTACTTTCATCGTCTATTAACCAGTACTGAGATTAAAAAGGATAAGGTCTGCGAGAAGGTGTCAATCTGGTCTTAACCAGTTAATCTTAAACTCTTTTATTGAGGATAGATCATGCACTTAAATTGACAGTAGGAAAGATAATAAGTATATATGTAATTAAATTGTTCCTTAAAGTAAACAAAATCTTGGGAAACTGTAAGTGAAATTTGTATCAGAAATAATTTATTTCTGCATTTTTAATTAATTATAACAATTAAACTAAGTTTATTTAAGTTTTTCTACGTGACTAGGGAGAACACGTAACTGATCTAAAACTGACTCATCTTTGCTAGTATCAAAGCTCTGAGTTTTCCTAAATAACATAAATTAGGTCCGTTTTTTAATAAAATAATTAAAATTTTTAAATAATTAAAGTTTGAATTTCCTCTTTGTTGAACCTATTATATAAAAAAGCTATTATGCATCGAAATGCAATTAAAATTAAATTAATAAAACTATTACATTGAAATAATTGTTAATACTTCCGTATAGAGATTCTACAGGGCTATATTTTCTTCTCATTTATATTACAACTAAATTCTTTCAGCGGTTAAATTATTTTAAATTTCTAATAGATATTCATAAATCATATAAACTCTATTATCGTGAAACAACAGAAAAATTTTAAATATTTAATCGTAGAGATTGCAATAGTAATCACAACTTAACTAATTCGGGCGATCAACTAAGATAATGGATTTACTTTTTTTTATTTATTTATTATACCTCAGAAAGAGTAATGTTTACTTTCTCTTTTGTCTCTTTGGGTAGACTCATGGGTCTCTGCCAAACTCTTAGGATCATTTATCATAAGCTTTAGCACATTCCACATTAATTATTTAGAAAGCATCAACCAGAATTCTGAACTCATCATCGGTGATTCAGGACATATTTTCACTAACAATTCAAGATTAATAAGCAATTTCTCATTAACGAGTAGTAACAAGCTCTTACATTATTATTGTTTCCATTTGTATGTGGATGTAGTAACGACAACGAGTAAAAATGCTTTATTTCGCGTAATTAGTGGCTCCGAGTACAACATTCTGTTCTAATAAGCTAAAATTTTTTGTTTTAATTAAGTTAATAAGTTCAGCGGGAAAAGGGGTTTCGTGTTGAGGTGTAATAATAAGGTTTTGTAAAATAAAAATTGCAGTTGATTAAAAACTCTTTATTATTCATGAAGAGTTTTGTCATGCTCAATAAATTATGATCATGACGTATCTGCTAATTTAATAGTAACTTTGTAATATGCTTGTTTTTTAGTAAAAAAATGTCTACAGTGGAAGTCGCATCTTAGTTTATCCCTATACGCAGAAATCTACTTCTAGAAAAGATTTCCATTGAGACAAAATTGTTAAAGTTCAACAATTAGCAAGAGAAAACTCTATTCCTTAAAATTTTAAACTGTTTCAAGGATTTAAAGGAGATAATTAGAGGAATTGTTATTTTTTGATTTTTAAAGGATAGGAACGTCTGGAAAGGAACACGTCTTTTCTCTTGAAACTAATTTTAAGAAGTAGACCGGTTAATACAGCATTTGATATTTTAAGAAAAAGGTTGCAGTTGTTCAATAAGCAACCAAAGCATTAAAATCAGCAACCAAAAAATCCGAAAAAATATTAATTGGACAAAATTTCTTAATATAATATTTTATAAGTTTTAGTTTTTATATGCTTAATACTTAACTGTATTTGAAAAATTGCAATGTATTAAAAATTTTAGTTATCTTAGCTAAAGTCTTCAGTAAACTGGTATCCATTTTTGTATTTGAGACATTTAAGCAATTAAAAACTCAAAAGTTCAGGAAATATATTTAACTTTTTTAACCAATTTTGAGTAACAATAACTCCCTATTTTCCTCTTCTTTGAAAACGTGTCATTTTAATAAGTAAAGGTGGTGCCTTATTTCATGAAGCTGCGCAGGTTTTATTTATTGATTTTAATAGATCCAGAAATTTAACTCGAATAAGCAAAATTTCAAAATGAAAAGAAAGGTATAATCCTATATTATTACCAATATTTAAAGTAAAATTAATTCAGATCCTCTACTACCTTACAAAGAAACGTTTCGTGATATTTTCATCTATATCTTCAAAGATAGTACTAACTTTAGAAATGTTGGATCTTGTGAACATGAGAAGGAAAAATACTTGGTGGAAGATATATCCCTACGTTGTTGTATCGATTATTCAATGTCCAAGGTAGGGTTCTCTGGTTTTATATTTCCCGATCTTCAAATTTTTATCAAATGTAATAGATCCTAATGTTACATCCATGTATACGACACCGTCATAAGCTAAATAAAAATCGAGAATTGGGAAGAATATACAAAAAATTTTAGTGCGAGGATTTCAGATGATCAATAGTCGGTGACAAATAACGTGGTTTCATGAAGTTCTTAGGGGGAGGAGGACGTAAGGCACACGCAATACATGGAAAAAAGAAATGGGGAGGGGGGGGAGGAGAAAGAAGACAAATACTTCTAGTCAAGAATGATGGTCTATTCCATTTATATTGGGAATGTAAATCTAGTTTATTTTTCCTTTTCTCCCTTTCTAAAAGCAGAAAAAGATATATATAAAAAAAAACATCGTATTCAGACTTTTTGAAGGAAAGAAAGTAGCGAAAAGCAATAAACAAGTGAAAGGAAAGGAGTCAAAAAGGAAAGAAAAATTCTTCATCAAGAATAGGGTGTAATGTTATATATGTCTCACGTTTCTGTGTTTCCGTTTCATGTCCTAAAATAACAAAGAAGAATGCTTCAATATTTAAATTTTTCGGGTGTGCGATGTGACACTAAAATAACAATATACATATAAAAACATGTCCCTAAATTTTCTTTCGGATTCACGAAAATCGTAAAAGTCTGGGGAATACGATACAATTTCTCCTTTTTTTGGTCAGAAAAAACAGTACAATCGAAATTACACTGTAATATTTTTAAGAGTGAAAAGGGAAGATTTATTTTCCTTTTGCCAATTTTTTTTATCCGTAGTCGATATACAGTTACTCTTCGTCTTTGAAATTTAATCCCCGAAAAATCTTGCTCAAGGATATTTTTATTTCAGAAAATTCCTTTTTATTTTTTCTACTATTGCAGGAGCATTCTTTTAAAAACCAATACAGTAAGTACCTAAAAGAAAATATAAGGAAATAAATTGAAACGTTTCAAGTGACAGTTCTATTGTTGACTTTGGAATAATCTAGATAGTAACTATCTCTGTTGAGAACTGATGAAGGATATATATTTTGGGGTATTAAAAACGATGAAGGTACTACTAGTTCTCATCCTTTTGGAAATAAATTCAAGCACTGACTCAAATCATAAAAGCGTCATTCATTTTAAATGATTTATCGAAAACTTTTGTCAGAGACAATTGTATTTAATGTCAGTAGGAATTCTTAAAGTTTACTTTATAATACTTTGAAGAATAGATGGAAATCAATCTTTCACGCACGTACAGAAATGTGATACTTCTTTGTTGAATTTGTGTGAGGGGCATAAAAACAAGCATGCAGTGTGCTTTATAATATAATCAAAAAATTATTTAGAAATTTATGACATATCCGAAGGATAAATTATGAACAAATCAGAAAAACTAAGAATTCTTTCCTGTATATAAAACCGTGATATTGAATAAAACTCAACGTTTTCGTTCATTTAAAATAATTTTAAGCAAAAAAATTAATATTAATCCTAACTTTTTTACAAGACAAAATTTTTGTTTCCTTTAAACATATATATTTTTTTATAGTTGTATAACATATATTTATGGGGATATTCAGAATGCGATTTAGCTTGATTAATATTTTTGAATACCATGAAGTGTATATTCATTGCAATGAGCTAATTTCAAATTTTATTAATTTATTTAGGTTGCTATAAATAACTAATATTATCTGTTTGATAACGTTGAAAATTTATTTTTATATGTTTATATAAAGGAAAAAATAATATACCCGTACAAAATGCCACAAAATAAATTTTTGATCCTTAAAGTACCATATTTCCAACCGTTAATTTAATCACTTGAATTTATTAAAATTAACTTTTCAGAAGTTTTATTCCATAATATTATTAAACATATAAATTAATAAATGATGATTATTAAATATAAGAGGCACTCTTACGTTACTGAACTCTATACAGAAAAACATAATCGAATTGGGTAAAACTTTATGTTAATTAGGCTTTTCATTACCGGTACACATAAAGTTGTTTTGGAAGGAAAATATTTTTGTAAATTAAAAATGACATGATAACTACTCTTTGTGTATGGAGCTTTAATTGTATCTATTAAAGTTTTACAACTTCGTAAACAATACGCAATAGCAATAAGAGAACCATAGAGCATAACATTAAAAAAAAGAGACCTTGAAAAGACACGAGACATAAAATTGCACAAGAGACCAGAAAATTATTTGTTTCTTGTCGGAATCTTTTTCTAAATAAAACTACGTTGCTCGTTTAATAAAAAAGTATTCGCTTTTTTAAAATTTTTGCTTTTTTATTCAAAAAAAATTAATTTTTATTCTTATATTTCACAAACATAATATTATCCCGCAAACCCTCTCATGTAAGTATATATTTACAAAGTGGAAAAGTACAAAAATACCAAGCATAAAATTTACATTTTAAAGAACGTTTTCGAAAACAGCCACATTCTCTTCAAAATATTCAGATATGTGGCAATGGAAATGTCCTTAACGTTTTTAAAGATTGAGATTTAATAAATATAAAGGATACTTAAAATAAATTTATCATTAAATTTTACTCAAATAATATGATTATATTTAATCAATAGAAATAAAATAAGAAGAATTCTGAGAATATTTATGTCAAAGACATATCCAACAAATCGGAAATCCATAAGAAATTTAAATGTGTGTGGAAGTAAAAAATTAAATCTACTCTTGTAAATACTTCTTTCATTATTTTTATAAAAATATACGTTGGTATATATTTTAATTAAAATGTTTTCATTTCTCAATGAAATACAGTTAGTCTTTATAATTTACGTTATATAGTAATACTATAAGTTTTTAATTATATAATTTTCCATAAATGGCATTTAATGAACAATCATGGCAAATATAGTAAACAAAATCAGATTTTCCTAATGCGTACATTTTAATGTACTAATAAAATGTAGCAAGTCCATATATTCTACATTTATTTTAGAATCTGAGATTAGCTACTGAGGAAACATTTCTGTCATGCCTATAATTAACCATCCTAATCTAGTAGAGCCTCGATGAGTCTAAAGGGGATATGATGTCACACACACACATGAACAACCTACTTAATGTACAGATAAACGAATTAAAACTTTTCACAATGTCGTAAGATGCGATAAACAAAGCCTAAAATTATATTATCCAATCTGCTAAAAATATCAGTATTTTAGATTGAAATGAGTTGCTTTTCGTAATACTTTACTACAAACTCAAAATAAATAGCCACTCATATTTTCTGTTGTATTTTTTAAAAAAGGTTTTGTAGTATCTATTTTATTTGTCCATTTTCTTATTTGGATCTAATTGGAAATAATTTGAAAGAAGGTACTTGACAGTGACAATACAATTTCTGCGTGTAATCTTTATTATTAGAAGTTTTTCGATCTTGATATTTGCTTTTTATACGAAAAAGCAATATTTTTTTTTAATTTTGAGCTTAAATACGACTGAAGACATTTTGTTTTAATTTGGAGAAATTTATTAAGTAATCAATATTTCCAAAAATCAAGGAAAACAAAATTTAAGAAACTGGAAATGTCTTTCTGAGATGTAATAAATATGCAAGAATAATAGAAAAAAATGACCAATAAGGCTGTTCTGTTTCACCTAATACTCATTTTTCATGAACTGGAAGTGTGGCTTTATTACACAAAAATCATAAATGCTAATGAAAACTATTTTTCTTTTACTCTTCCGCATGTAACTTAAGTCCCTCCTCCCTAAAAATAAGTAAAAAAAAAAAAAAAAAAACTCTTTGTGAATTTATGGATTCGGAGAAAAGAAAATTTATTTAAACACATATTTTTTCAAAGTATAGAAAAGTTAATGATAAAAAAAGGCAGTACAAAACAGTACTTTTATTTTTTTCAATCTTATGCGTTATTCAATTTCAAAGTCAAAGGGATAATTTTTTTAAACAACAAATTAATGCAAAAAATAAAGGGTAAAGGAGAGTGAAAAGCATTTTAAATAGAAATTTGTGCATTTATTAAGGATTGTATGATTTAATTTACAAGAATTTAGTTCAAGAATTTGAAACTCTAATACTTATCGTAAGAAATATTAAAATAAGAGTTGTTTCTTAATTTTTTAAAATTTTTCTCTCCGGGTAATTCTATTATATGAAACATTTTTATCGTTCAAAAATCTTTCAAAGCATTAAATTAGAAGTAGTAGGAAACAGTTAAGGAAACAAAAATATAACATGGACAAAATAACATTTATAAGAGAAACAACAGATATGCTATGAAATCAGATATATTTTTTTAAAAAATGACCAGAAATTATTAAAATAATTTAAATTTAATGTTTAATATAAAATTAATAAATAAAAGTATCTAAAAAAAACTATTGGCTTTTGAAAATCTTCCTTAATACCATTGTACTTAAAAAAAAATAAGAAATTTTTCAGGAAAAACTTAAGAATTAAAAATTGGAAGAATCCAATTCTTGAAAATTATGAATATTAAAATAAGCACAATTAACAACATGTTTAAGAGCGTGAATCTTTTCTGTGTGAGTTCACATATGTTAATACTGTTGAGATTTATATTTTTAAACCGTTAAATGGGATCAACCCCATTGTAATTAAGTTTTAACTGATCTGAACCATTTAAATTCAATAATTGATTTTTCTTCAATACTTTCGAACTAATTTTCCTTTTTCGTTTATTTCTTTTTAATAAAGAAGAGAACTTTCCTGATTATATTAAATTAAAACATAAAAAAAAATGATTTTATACAAATTTATTGTGGCTTACATAACTTTAAAGCAATATGTTCAAATTAAATGTTTAAATGCATTATAGCTAAAGGTAATAAAAAAATGTAAAATATGCTTACGGGAAATACCAAGCATTTGGTGAGATAATATCGTCATAAGTTGACCGCATTCTTTTCAGAACTTGACTTACTCCAATACTTGCTGAAGCACAAATAATCCATAACTTTTCAAGACCACAACCAAACTAAGGCCTCTAAATCAAAGAATTTCTAAAACATGTTTTTGGAAAATCTATTGATATTTGTTTAATGTTTTTTCTATGTATCACAAGTAAAAGGAAAATAATTAGTTTCATGGTCTACTAATATTGTTTTCCCGCGCACTCCACGTGAGGTGTTGAATATCTTCACGTTCCTTTCCGTTCATTAGATGAACGCTTTGTTTCTTTGCCAATTTGATGAAACCCATTTTTGTCGTTCTTCCCAGACGCTTGCGTGAGCAATGAACGGAACTTCATACAACGAATGAAAACAGAGTCATGTTTCTTTTTTTATTTTAATTTCGGACCTTTTTTTATTAAAAGAGCGAGAGAAAGAGGGGGAGGAAAAAACGAGCCACCAATTGGCGAAATGGCCTTCAAATCTTTTATTATTATTATTTTGATTTGGAAGCACAAGGTTCACTTCCTGTTACTTTCGTTTCTTTGTCTCGTTGAGCTTTTCTTTTCAAAAGTTGTTTTTTTTTAGCTAGAAAAACAGGTAACAAGGAGATAGCCAGAGCCGTCCCACAATGAATAGCGATCAGTGAAAACCTGAACTGTATGAGAAGCCGGCGCGAAAAGGTAAAAAAAAAGTTTATTTCCAAATAATAGCTATAGGGACTGAGTTCTACAGCGCGCTGCGTGAAAAAATTGCTCAGACCATCTGTAGATAAGATACACAAATTTGCGTTGAATAAAAGATGTTTTGATTTTTTAATATAAACATTTTTTTTTGTTTCAAAGTGATATCCACCATAATACCGTTTACAATATAGTCTAGACCGGCGGTCGCCAAACTTTTTGACCTCATGGACCAGTAAATTCATAATTCAAATCCCGCGGACCACTAATAGAATTCTATAACTTTTCACGTATTGTTTTGAATTGAATTATGTTTCAAATGCATCTTAAGGTATGCGACAACTTTTTTTTTGAAAAAATAGAGATATGTGGATTTTTTTGTGATTTTTAGATTTATTTAGTATATTTTAAGGAAAAAATCCTAAAATTGAAAAAAAAATTATTATTATTAAAAGAGGAAAAAACTGGTGAAAATGTAGAAAAAAATTACGTAAACGGGGCCCACTCTATATGAAAACTTTTTGAACAAATTCTCAATTTTTCAATTTTAATGTGTAACCTTGTTATTCATGTTTGAAATGACTTTCAGGATAATAGATATTTTAATTTTTACAAAAACTAGAGCACTCTATCTTAATGACTATATGAAATTGCTTAAGAAATTAGTGATTATATTCATATAAAGTACTGTAGATTTTGAAATAAAACAGTGATTGATAAATCTGAAAGTCAAAACACTTCTACTATTAAACAAAACATCCACGAAAAATTTCAGCAAATTATTTTCAAAACTTTTTGAGCAATCGCTGTCCCCGTTTGAGTTTTTCGAAAAAAAAACACATTTCGACATTTTAAAGTTTGACATCTTGTGTAAAGTTATGGCATCTTCTTTTACTAAAACACTTGTAGTTTTTGTTCTAGTGAATAGAAAACTAAAAACTTGGTATTTTTATATATTAAGCTAATAAGATGATCTATAAAATAAAATCATAAAAAAAATTTGTCAATTTTTGAAAAAAAATCATGATTTTTGGGTAGTCGGATACCTTAAAACATAACTTAACGTGATGAGTAAGTATATTCCCAATTTTTCTGGGGACCAGTGAAATTTTCTCACGGACCACCCCTTTGGCGACCTCTGGTCTAGAAGAAATATTATGCAATTGGAATTCGTCTACTCTAAGCTTGAATCATGATTTGTTATGATCAAATACATATTGCACACCAATTTCGATCATATACGGATTTAAACTATTGTAAGAAATTAACTTTTAAAAACCAATGCTGCCAATGGCGCTTTAAATATTTTCAATTTTTTGAATCTAGATTTTAAATTACAATTTTATCATATTTTAAATTTCCATTTTTTGTGTCATACCTCGTTGAATGGGATAAGTTTGCTTAATAAACGTTTCGTTTGCAATTTTAATTTAGAAAAAAATTCCTTCTTTCATTTATCTGAGGTAATAAGATAGTACTTCGTTTTTTATCATCGTACAAAGTATAACAAACAAAACATAAATTTTGATATTATTTAAAGGAGAGGAATATAAAATGCATCACTTACAGATACTTTCAAGATCAATCACCGTGTCTAATTCAATGACAGAACCATTCAGGTGAAGATTTTAAGAAAAAAGTTTTAGCTTCGAAACTGAAATTATAATACCGTATTTATTCGAATCTGAGCCGCACTTTTTCCAATATTAATACTACGGAAATTCGGGTGCGGTTTAGAATTGAAGGCGAAAAAATTCGTTGAATGGGGGAAATTGAACATGGTACTCTGACGATTAGGGCAGTTAGAGGTTCCAGTATGTATTTAAAAGTTTTTAATATTGGTAAAATAAATTAATTATTCCCTTCTTAACAGTTCTAATTTTAACTTTTTTTAATTTTGTAAATATCGGATATCGATAAACTAATTTACACTATTCTTTATTTTTTCAGAAAAACATGTTGAAAATTTGGAGTGCAGCTCAGAATCGATGGCAGCTTAGATTCAAATAAATATTGTATTATAAGTAGAGTATGTTATAATTACAAATAGAAAATGTAAAACTAATTTGTAAAATTTAAATAATTTACTTTAAAAAAAGTAAGGGTTAAAGTTAAAACTAAAAAACTGTAATAAAAAAAATGCAACTATATAAACAAGTTAATTGTAGTAAAACTGGGATCAAGCGAAGCATATAATAAATATTAATAAATTTAAAAAGGTAGTTAGCTATCGTTTTTTTAAATCTGTATATATAATAATGAATAAAAATGATATGTTAATCAATAAAAATGATAATATCCGTAGAAAAGAATCAGTTTTCAACTTTTGAATTACTTTTGATAATCATATATTATACAATAAAAATATTCAACATTCATTAGATCTTATGGGTACCTTTATGTTACATAAACTGAATAACCATTGGTGGAATGAAAGATATTTTAGCAAGTTAAATACAAATAATTATAATAATAATAAAGAAAACTTATTTTTATTCTTATAAAGCTGCGAGCATCGTACACTATTTAACGTAGCATGTAACTTATTAAAACCCATTTTCTGCAATTTATTTTAAATGCAATTACTTTTGCTGTTTACATTAATAGTTCTAGATTTATGTTTTTTTTAAAAAAAAATATTAAAAGTTAGAAAAATTCACGAAAAAAAAAAAGAAGTTTCTAATTTCCGAAAGCCAATCAGAATTTAAGAGGATGCAATTCGCTGCAGAGGTAGATGAAAGTATGCAAATATGTTAGGTAACAGCCAATCGCGCTTTCATGTCAAGAAATATGCAAAAAGGGCAGTCTTATAAGAAGCCAGCTTTATGAAGGATTACAGAAGTTGATTGTAAGTGCTGATAGAAGGTGTATAAAACTTTCGTACAACTTGTTTTCAAGACATACATGTTTCTATGACTTCCAGAAAACGAATGGAAGATTCAGAGCGCTGGCGTGCTGTGGGGTGCATTGAAGCAGGACAGTCGATCACAGATGTTGCTCTTTTAGGCGTTCATCATTCTGTAATCTCACGTTTATGGAAACAATTCCAAACCACACAGACAGTTGTCCGAAGGCCCGTAGGCGGTCGCCCAAGGGTTACAACCCCCGCGGAAGATCGATATATTGCTATTGTAGCCAAGCGGAATCGCAGAGCGACCTCCACACGCGTGACATCTATGGTTACAGCGTCCACTGGTAAGGCTATATCTGCAGCTACTGTACGTCGAAGATTACATATGAATGAACTGTATGCCCGGGTACCTCTCGGGCACCGAGTTTGTGTTCCTCTATCCGTCCAATCAAGAGGAGGCACGATTAAAGTGGTGCCGGGAACATGGCAATTGGACTGTGTCTGACTGGGGCAATATCATGTTTATTGATGAATCAAGCTTTGCTGTGGAGCCAGATGACAAGCGTATAAGGATATGGCGTAAACAAGAAACACGCAATCAGCCCCAAAACATCACCGAACATGACGCATTCCGAGGCAGAAGCATTATGGTGTGGGCAGGGATTTCATTAGGATACCGCACCGACCTACAATCTTTAAACGGGGTTCTGTGACGACTGTCTGGTATCGAGATGAAGTCCTAGAACCCATTGTGAGATTGTACGCTGAAGCAGTTGGCCCTGCTTTTGTTTTAATGGACGATAACGCACGTCCCCATAGAGCTGACATCGTCGATGACTACCTGGAGAGTGAAGGGATTGCGCGTATGGCGTGGCCAGCGTATTCGCCCGACCTTAATCCCATTGAAAATCTTTGGGATGCCCTCGGCTGGGCTGTATCTTCACGTTTCCCACCTCCAGCGACTCTTATTGAGCTGGAAACTGCTCTACAAGAAGAATGGCGATTGCTTAATTCTGCGGTGGTTGACCATCTAATTGAAAGCATGGTCAGAAGATGTAAACTTTGCATACAGATGAGGGGGATCACATACCCTATTAATGTCCTTTTTTTCATTTTATGCTGTTTATTTTCACTTTATGCATAATTCTGTTTAAGTCTCCAGTATGACATTATCTGATAACTGACAAAAATTTAATATTGTTTTCATTTCCGTATATAATTATTGATTTTGTTTTATGTATAAATATATATGCTACTTTACTGCCAAATTTTGTGTCAATCAAAGCAGTATTTGTTGATTTTTTTGCAGTTTACATATTCGTGCTTAACATTTGGAAGTGAGTATATATATATATATATATATATATATATATATATTAAAGTAAAAATATTAAACTACGAAGTTTTTTTTTAAAAAAAGTATAGCTCGTTAATCATCAATTACGATATATTAAAGCAAAAATATTTTCAGTTTCAAAAAATTTCTTTTATATCAGTAGAATAAAATCGAAACAATAAAAGAAAAGAAAAAGAAATGTGTATTAAGAATATATATATATAGTAAAATATATAAATTAAATATTATGTAAGAAAAAAAGAAATAGAAATAATACGAAAAGTATTCTTTAAAGCTAAAATATTATATTTCACGTTTTATTTTTAATCTTACAAAAAGAATTTTTATGCTTACACTCAATATGAAAATTACGTTTAAAATCTTTAAACGAGTATATAAATATTTGATTGGTGGAAAGAGGCTAGAGAAGAAAAAAGAAATGGAAATGTTCGATATAATCAAAGAGTATAATACTGAACACATCTCAATTTCTCTTCATATGCAAATAATTTAATGCGAAATTTTCTCTCCTGACGTAAAAAAAAGCTTAAATATTTTAAGTAAACAAGTTTTCATATATAAAAAAGGAGAAAAATTTATTTTTAATATTTGCTGTCTTCAATACTTATATAAAAAAGTTTTGGTAAAAATTTATTATTTCAGAGGGTATGGAAAATAAATGTTTGATTTTGTATGCTAATATGTTCCCATAAAGTCCAATTTTTCAAATTGCACCAACATTAAAACATTTTCCAACACCTAAGAACATATATTTGAAAAAAATTGCCTCATGCATAGAAAAATGGGAAGACCGCATTCTTACGAGCAATTTTAAAAAAAATATTTAAATTTAATGAAAGCTTCCAATAATTTAAACACAATTTTAAAAAGAATATTTCTTTTTTGTAAAATGTTTCAGCAAATATTTATATGATTATTTTAATTAAAATTGCTTTTAAAATATAATAATTCCACAGTTATGACAAAAAATTAATTTTTATGAAAAACACCAGCGTGTGTTTTTATAAATAATTCCTTACTTATAAAACAATGCTACTGACAAGAAACAAATTAGTTGTAAATATTTCAATTAAACAAAAGATTTATTTCTCAGGCTATAAAACATATAATGCTGCTTGGAGTATGTAATTTAATATCGATTTAATAGTGCTAAATTATTTATTCAAAAGGAAACGATCATGAATGAATGTGTGTGAATACCTTTGTTACAAAATTAATCTTTTTAATACCATAATTATGCAAATATAAAGATTAACAAATCTAGAAGAAAAGATAAAAAAAAGACATTAGTGAGCCTCTCCGCCGACTTTTGAAGAAAATTCATCACGATTTGTATTTATCGAGTAAGAATACTTTTTAGAATATTTGCTTTCTTACAAAAGAAAAATACAATTCTGAGAGCTTATCACACACACAAAAAAAGATATCAAGTCAATTTAAAATGGCCTTCTACATACCTATTTTTTTCTAGATACGCAGAAGTCAAAGAATTCCTAAACTATTTTAATTATTAAATAAAAAGAAATATATCCTTTTTACTTATATAGCTTTGTTCATCTGAGTTGTAAAGAATTTAGTTACAATAAAGGTATTATAAGTTTACTTGTAAATCATGCTAAGAAGGCAAATTAACAGAAAGCAATTTAAGCAACCTTGATTTTTATATTTCCTACATTACATAAGGAAATTGTATTGGTTAATAGCCCTGCATGATAAATGATATGGCTAATGCAATAAATAAAATGTCAAAATAACGTATACATTGCTGAATACCCAAAATACATGAAGGAAGCATCCAAACTGTGTAAAGTTTTTACCACATGCGTACACCTCAATTTTCAGGGCTGATGCACATCATGATCCACCAACAAGCACTAGATAAAAGAACCTAATGCCATTTTGAAATACTGAAATTTCTTTTCATGTGGCTGCTTCTGTTGAGCAGCTTCCGTATGCCTCGATTGATAATTGATTATTAACTTTACTCTACGAAACGACTCAAGGTCAATACACGGATGGATCTTGTGATTTTGAATTGTGGTCAAGAGAAAAGGATGACACACACTAAGCATTTGGGTACCGAGGAGCGGGTGGGTCTTCAGTGACAGCAGTGTTTAAAATCATTACTCGACAGATACAACGCCGATCATTTGCTTGCGACCATGACCACTTGGATGTCGTGGTCACTCTGTATGTCTCGAAGAAGAATATAAGTGTATTCGAGCACGTTTCTGAAGTGAACCAAGAAAGAATAATTGTGTATAGAAAATATGGATTATTCTTCGAAGAAATCGGTGATCGTGTCGGACATAACCAAACAACAGTAATTTCGATGTGTAACATATGGATGAAGGAGGAAAGAGACTGACCGACGGCACCGATTGCACCAACCTCGTCGCGGCATTACACGTGGTGACAGGTATGCTGTGTGCATGACAATGATGGATCACTCTGCCCCATCAGGAATCACATAATACGGTTTGTTGAATAACAATTAGTATATCCAGCTACCATTCGCTTACAGTATGTGGAATATTCTCAAAGCGTCCGTGTTTCTGCCACAATACATTTCTCTCAAAACCACAGGTGTTTCCACAGTACACTGTGCGAAAACACGTATCACACAATGTTCCAAAATTATTCGTCTATTAGATCTAATTTCTGTTTTGGCTGGCTGTTCTTCTGATTTATAGCCGATAGAATACGTCTGTTCAATTACTGAAGAACGACTGGTCAGTCATACACCACCTACTACTACATCAGATCAACTTTGCCAGATTGGAGAGGTAGCATGGTTTGCCGTACCCTAACAAGACATTCCATATCGAAATGTGTAACAAAAGCTATTTCACCTATGGTGGCAATAATCAATACTGATTTTATCATTTTCCTCTCTTCGAGGAAAACGTTTAACATATACAGGGTGTTCCAGGATCTGGGACAAACCTTAAAGGGGAGATATTGAGGAGGGGACACATCACAAGGATTCAGATTTTCATAGCAATTCATGGTCAGAAACGCGCTAGGTGGCGTTATTCACAAGAACATTGTAAGGAACATACATGCATTAACGCAATCATTTGAGCTGTCATCGGCCGCACAGAAGTATGGGACGTTTTACAAACGCCGAACTGGCAGATATGCACCTGATTTACGGATTGGCAGAATGAATTGGACAAGTAGCAGAAAGATTGTATCGCGAAAGGTACCCACAAAGAGATGCACCGGACTGCCGGATGTTTGCTAATTTGCGTCACATTTTGTGTGAATATGAATCATTTCGAAGTAATAGACATAGTGAGGGAAGGGCCAGGATTAACTTGAACTCCCAACAAGGTATTCGAATTCCTGTGAACGGTATCCAACACACTTGGTCCCATGCATGGAACAACATGTGTTGGATACCATGGCTCGCTGGAATGCATAGTTCACCTTCACTATGCCTATTACCTCGTAATGATAAACATGCACACAAATTGTGATGCAGATTAGCAAACATCCGGTGGTCTGGTGCATCTCTTTGTGGGTACTTTCGTGATAGAATCCTTCTTCTTCCAATCCGTAAATCAGGAGCATATCTGCCAGCTCGGTGTTTGTAAAACGTCCCATACTCTTCTGCTGTCGATGACAGCTCAAATGACTGCAGTAATGCATGTTTGTTCCCAACAATGCTCTTGTGAACAACTCCTCCAAGCACCGAATGAAAACGTTCCTGACTATGGGGTGCTATGAAAATATGAATCCTTGTGATGTCCCCTACTTCCCTTTAAAGTTTGTCCCAATGACCCTGGGATACTCTGTATCTTACGTAAAATAATAAATTAAGCGAAAATGAAAGATATAATATTCAAGCAATTCTGTTATTACACACAAAACCGAAAATGTTCAACTTGGGACTTTTGAAATTATTTGCAGACATTTCATAGCACACAATTTAAGACATTCAAAAGTTTGAAAAGTCTAAAACAATTATTTATAAATTTCTAAAGTCCAAATAAAATTGTCAGCTTACAATATTTCACTTGTAATGGGAACTCAAACCTAAGCGCTCAAGTAATAGCTTTTCAACGATAACGAAGAGAAGAAGATCATTAAGGAAGATTGCGAAAACCAGATATACAAAATGCAGCAAACAAAAACATAATAGTTGTCGATCGTGTGTTCAAGCTTCAGACAATTTGGAGGTAATGGACTGTAACAATTAAGAAGAAAAGCTATAAAATAATTGAAAAGGAGGAATTTGCTACGATTAGTCATTTTTCTCTCTATTTTTAATTTCAGACAGGGAGAAGCTATTTTAAAACTTATATAGAACACACTCAAGGAAATCAACATACACTTGAATAATATTATTGCTATATTAAATTAGTTTTTTCTTCTTATTAAGGTTTTGAAAATATCTTATTCATGATTGCAAGCATGTACCTACCCAAATTGTGTTACATTCAAATGATAATAGGCAAGGGTTCACTTCCTGTATATATTGAAGAAAGTCTGATGTGTTTAACCAAAGCATTTTACACTAGCGGAACGTGCATGCAAAAGCATTTTTCGCATATATTGAGGATACTCTAATAAAGTTTAGAGATATTTTTCTGAATTTAAGATTAAAATATAAACCTGACAAGTTACATTATCTTTCTTTTTTATTTTTTGAAGCATATTCGTCGTTCGTAGATCCAAATATCTATGAAATAATATTTTACAATTAGTTTCCCTCTTCTTCAAGATTCATTTCTGTCCGTTTTTTATTGAAAGCATATTTTATAATCATTTCAGAGCTGAGAATGGGGGAATTTATGATTCAAAATATAAATAAGTCTTTGTTGTGTTGCTAGTGCTTGCAGAATTTGGTTTCGAGAAATTATATTATAACAGTACAAATTTACAACTGAACTACAAAATTTCAAAGAGAAAAACTAACTTGTGTTTTCCACATCTTGCCACACACACATAAAAAAATCAATCGCGCTTAAAACATTCAAAACATTACCATTCTTCTCAACTCTTTCAAACTTCATTTCTAGTTTCACATACTTTTGGGCGACTCCCCCATTCCACTCGGATGACGAATTTCCGCCCAACATTTCCTTTCAGAGCAGGGAGGGATGACTCATAAGATAAAATCATTGTCTAAAATTTATGTTCTGTTTTATATTAATTTGTTTCTTATGTCACACAAATAACTTTAAAGCCAGACTAGCCCAACGTAGTTACCTTTTCTTTTCTCAACTTTCATCACATAAGTTCTAGTTGTTCACATTTCATCAAGATGAAAGTACGTTTTATGTACAATCTATCCTGAATTCTGTAGATTTTGCTAGAGTAGCCAAGTCAGAAATTTTTTTCACTTATTTGTGTGTATCTTTGTTACAGTGAGTGAATATTAATGTCGCATTGTTCAGCTACACCAGGTTTTTGGTGACGGACCACGTAATTTTGAACCACGGTCAAGTGACGTGGACGACACGTGAACCGGTACCCCCTCTCCTAACTACCACACCACACCAACGGGAGGACGTTTGAGCTCTCGACAGATTTAACGTGTATCGCTTCCCTAAATGGCGGGTCTTTAGTGGTACTGGGCTCGAACTCGTGACAAGGCCAGCTACGACCCGATACCTTGACCACTCAGCTACCGCGGACACGTACCATTGTTACATCACGAAAAAGCATAAATATTCGAAAAATAATACTTGTACTTTTATTCATGGGGAATTTTTTTCCAAGACCAACTATCTATTCCTTAAAAATATCTATTCTATCATTTTTAGAGTCTTTTCATGTATCTTGTAACCCTGAGTTTGATGTTACCTTTTAGAAAGGCTTCTCTTCGCATAATGTTAAAGAATAGAACCTGAGTTTTTGGAATATTTTTTTCAGATATAAAAGTACTCCAACAGTAACGTTGTATTCTGGCTTTGCTATCCTATACAGAGTATCATATTTTACCAAACTTCTTATTTTTATCAGAGTTGATTCCTTTTTTCTGGTATAAAATGTGTTTTGCATTTTTTTCTCCTATATCATAATACTAAACGAGCTATCCCTTTAAACGTTAAAGTGAAAAATAAATTATTTATGGACTATTTTGAAATTTTTAAAACACTATATTATAAGCCGATGTATGAATTACAAATTTATAAATTTTCATAAAAATTGAGACATTTTTGTCTGAAAATATGCTTCTTGTTTAGATCAGGCTCTTGAGTATTTGGCGAAGACAACCATAAAACGATACGCGTTTTTTCTTTGATTGGATATCATTAACATACTGTCAGAACTTAAATACTGCTATGATTTCATTTTTGTAGATCAAGAGCACATCAGAACCTGAGTATTAACTTACAAAATCATTTTAATGCTTATTTACTCTTAAAATTTCAGTTCTGAAATTTAGACCTTTATTTTATATTTAAATAAATAAAATCAGCATTAATAATAAAACAAACATATAGTTCTAATGTCTCATATCTGATACTTTTATTAAATTGGTTGTTTCAAAAATTAATCTGCTAGTTTAGTATCGATTGTTATATGCAGTGATGATACACATTTGTAGTCACATTACTAAATATACTTGTAACAGAGGAACTTTAATATTGTGAGAATGTTTTGGACGTAACAATACAAAATGCACGAAACTTTAAAAAGTTATAAGTAATTTGACGCACAATGCTCATTATTATAGCAGTACATAATCATAAAATATTATAAAATAGTGCAAAACTTTAAAATAACAACTTCATCTTAAAAAGGTTTCATTTTGAAAAGTCACTTACATTCCCAGATTTAATTTATTCCATAAAAACTAACTCTGAATATGTATTTTTTTTTAAAAAAACTTATAAGTCATTTATAATTAAAGAAATAATTACTAAATTTTAAAGGAAATTTTTATAATTTTTATAAATTATTTTATTGCTTAAGAAACTTTTCTGTTATTTGTGGAACTATTTAAAAACAACTTACGTAGTCAAAAGAATCAAAGAATTTTAAATTATATAACTGTAAATAAACCAAAGGCTTCAGATTCAATGAAGCAGTCTTAGATCATCAATTCTACTGAAATTAAAGTATTCATTAATTCGTCATAATAGAATCTCAATATTGCTGAGTTCCGGAAGTCAAGTAATGGTAATTTTACCCTAGAATCACATTAAATAGAATTGATTGAAAATTTGATATCCTTAAGGATTGAGAAAACGTAAGAGATTCGTCAGCATTTCAAACGGATCGATAAACTCAACAGCAATAAAGGATTGGGTTCTCCTTCTCTCTTAAGGCTATTAGTAGTTACACTCGATATCTTGTTTCACATTGCAAGCTGTAGAACAATCAGTAAAACATGCATCAAATTAATCACAATCAAGTAACTAATCATTAGTAAAGTCGAACCTGATCTTAAAAGCAATCTTTGTTGTCTTAGATGGAGAAATGTGTATAAAAAAATCAAATATTCTTAAGGAATAATTTGGATACAATTAACCCCTTAATTGCCGATTAAAAACTACGCGATTCGTTCTAGAGTACTACCATTTTTCACATAGGTGAGCGCATGCGTTGTATTAGGGGGGAAAGAAAAGACATAAATCAGCAAATTTTTCTCTGAAATAAGTAAATACTTAGTAAACACTGCGGAAGTCATTTTATTGTTTTCCAAAGCCTTCGGAATAGTTTTCTTGATAGCAGAGCAAAGAAAAGAAACGCATTTTGGAAAGACGTATTTATACGTTCGAGGAACCTAAACGTATCAGTTGAACGAGACGGATATATACGCCGGTATCAGTTAAGGGGTTAATATTATCTACGAAGTATTTCTTAAGAAAATTAAATGAAATCTCTCTCTTGAAGGTGGTCACTAATTAATGAATTATTAAAAAATAATTAATTGATTAAATAAACATTTTGCAGCTGTTAACGTTAAAAATCACTCAAAGTCAGTAAATTTTTTAATTATAATCCGTTAAATATTATTATGTACATACAACAGATAGGATAAAATTTCTACTAAAATTTAACTTTAATTTGCTGAGTTGAGTACATCTAGAATTGCATAGATTGAAGAGCATAAAATTCCAATGAACAAACGCTTTTTTCAAAAAACGATCACAATCAGGTGAACAAATATGAGAAGAAGCAAGCGGAAAATGATTATAAGGTGAAAGTAAGCCTGGGCTTAATAAATATTTAATCAGCTTTGTAAAAAAATCCAAACTTCCATTCAAAAGGAAAAGGGAAAAAAAAAAGAAAAGAGAGAGAGAGGGAGAGAAAAAGAAGTGTAAAATGCATGAACTAATTAAAAATGATGAGTTTCGTCTGTTTATGATGAGTTACTGGATTATATATTCTAAAAAAATATGATTTTTTAAAATTTCATCGAAAAGTTAATCAAAAGTTTTAACAAAAAGGGCTCTACGCTTAGTTCGAATAAAATCATTTCTAATTTTTCATTAAAAATTCTTGTTTACCATACGAAATTTTTTTATGAAATCAAATTATTTGTTTTACCAAAGAATTATTTAGCAACGCGTAGCATTGATTTTTAGTTTTCATCAACAAATGTTATTAGAAAATATCCAGCTACTCTATTTATAGATATTTGTAAGTGTTGCATAAACATTAAAATAAATATAAACATGATTCAAAATAGAACCGAAAGTTATGTAAATTAGCTTAACAATAACTTAAGGTTGTCTTTAAAATCTTACCTAGGATATGAATCAAAAATCAAAAATAATTTGAAGAGTTCACAATTTAATCTCAAGGTTTTTCATTTTGCATCAACATTTTTGCAACCTTTTAGTATTTTTTTTACGATTATTTAAAAAAAAATATTTTAACAAAATAATATGAATAGAAAATTTAAATTTAAAAATATTACTTTAATTTTCTGGATTCTTTTAGCCTGAAGTGCCAAAAACAACACTGCTGCAGTAGATTTATTATCAAAAATTAACAAAGTAGTTTTTTAACTTTCATTAAAAAAAATCTTGTAATTTTGAATTAAAGCTTCAAAGCGTTTTTCCAAATTATATGCTTAGATGATGAGAACAAAGTAAAAACTCTTCTTCTTTAAAATAAATATGAGCACATTCAAATGAAACTTTATAAGCACGTTATTTGTTCATAAGTTTCATTGAGTCATAAAAGCACAGAATTATTATCTACGATTAAGGTATCCGACTACGTTCGGAATTGTGATTTTGCAAAAGTGTATAAATGGATAATATTTATGATATTTAGTGTCATAGATTAGAAAATGTATATAAAATTGTTTTAAGAATAGTATTACAATAAAAAATTATTTAAGTACAATATTTTGACAAAAAAGGAACATAAAATGACCCATTTTCAAAATATTCTCCTTTTGTGAAAAATGCTTCTATTATAATAATATTTTGCCTGTCTATAACTCAGACCTCTCTACAGAAGCTCAATTAGAATTTTTGAAATATATAACTTAGAAGTGGGTTTATCCATATTTTGCGACAACAGACAGGAACAATTTTAAGAAAAAAAAGGCGATAATTGTTTCAATTGGTCGTAACTCTGAAAATAATGTGAATTTTTCGAAAATTCTAGTTCAAACTCTCTGGAGAAGTCTTTACTTTATATAAGCGCGCGCGAAATATAATTATTTTAGAAGCATTTTTTATACAAGGAGAACAATTTGAAAAAAGATTATTCTAAGTTAATTTTTTGCTAAAATATTGTATTTAAATAATTTTTTTGACAAAATATGCTGAAACAATTTTATACATGTATTCTAATCTAAGTGACACTAAATATCATGAAAATTATCCATTTATGCACTTTTTAAAATCACGTTTCCGAACGTAGTCGGAATATTATGTCAATTATTTACTTAATATTATGTCAATTAAGGGGAATTGGAAATGCATTTTTTCCCCAGTTTTTACTACTCATTCCAACATTTATATTTTTCTTAAAGAAAAATGGTACGATTTGTGCAAAAATCTTTGATTTAACGGTTTTCAAAAAAATTTTGGTTTTCCCTTATGTATATGCATTATGTAAAACAGTTTTTGTGCTCCAAATACCCCAAATAGTTATATACCCAAATATGAAGTGATTTTAAAATGCCACTCCTTCTACAATCAATGACTTACACACATGAAATATGATTTACAAACATGTCAAACTATGTATAAGAAAAGTTGGTAAATGTTGGTTGGATTTGGAATAACATGACTGATATTCGTACAATACGAATTTTTATAAATGCTTTTAGACATTCCTTACAAAATGCATAAATTCTAAATTCAATTATTTTTTCAAAACATTAATATTGCTTTGATTTAAAAATGCATGCATACTTTTTATTACTCGTATTAATAGCAATAGTTAGAAAAAATATCAAAGCATTTGGCACTATAGGGAAAAAAATCTTAGGATTTTAAACGAAGACAATTTTGTTATTTTTTCTTTCTGAGATAAATCAGCTTAAAGTTTTTATTTGCCATTGGGATGTGAATAAAAAAGAACAGAAAAGTCATCATAGCTCTCAGTTTTTTAAACTTAGGCCTTTGAAATTTTGGGAGTTAATAGAAAAATGTATAAAAAATCATTTAGGGTAAAAAAAAAAATTGATTTGATTTTTTGACTGATAGTCAAATTTTTGTCAATTGAATCGTACTGTGTCCCCATAAATTGATTGCGTCTTGTTATATTGTTAAAAATGATCTTGTATACCACAGTGTTTCTACTTTTTTCATAATCATTTAAACAAGGCAGATGGATTGATTACTTTTTTAGCATCGCTCTTTGCAGAAACAAGCCGGCTATAGGGGACGGACGTCGTGATTTTGAACCACAGTAAACTGATGAGGATGACACGTGAATTGGTACCCATTCTCGTACACCACACTAACACGAAAGCTTGGAGTCTCGGCGAATTTAATGAGCATCATCCCCTCTACAAGGAGGGTCTGAAGTGGCATTAGGCCTCAACCTCACGATTCGACAAATACATCGTCAACCACGAGTTCGTGACGAAGACCATTCGACTGTAAGCTTAATGCAAAAAAACTGCTCAAAGAAATAACTTGTTCAAAATTATCCAGTTAAACTGTATTTCTAGTCATTTATAAGTAGAATGCCATTTTTATACTGAACTCATTATAAAAATAATGCAATTTATAAAATTAAATAATAAGTCAAATGAAACTTACAAAAATTCTTTTTCTAAAATATATTTTTTTAAGACTATTGAAAAAATATATATATATAAAATATGGTTTTAAAAAAAATCGTTACGTGAAGTAAAACTTTATGAGCATAATGTCTGAAACTTTACTACATCAATGATGAAACCATTTTGGGAGCTTAATAAATGGTTGATGGGATATCATGATAGTTTCCTTCATGTAGGAGGTTGATGAGAGTTCCTTTTGGAAAAAATATTTTTTCAGACTATTGAAAACAAAATATGGTTTAAAAAATCGTTCTGTGAAGTAAAACTTCACGAGCACAATGTTTAAAACTTTACTACATCAATGGTGAAACCAATTTGGGAGCTAAGCAAATGGTTGATGATATATCATGATAGTTTCCTCCTTGAAGGAAGTAAATTGAAGGTAAAACGAGCTCGAAGAACCTTACAACATGTAAAGGAATCGATATACTTCTGATCACGATATTTTTCTCTCTCAGCTTCACTGTACAGTACGATGAAATCAAAGTTTTGTGGGAGTGAAGCTCCACAAAAAAAAACTGCCACTTACACTCTCTCCGAGAACAAAGAAACCCACGATCTGGAGGAGGATAGATAGAAATATCCGCGGGTAGCGCTGTTTCATTGACAATAAAATCTTTTTGCCAACCAAAACCACCTGCCGTCGTATCACGGATGAATTCAATGAAACTAAATCGACCACTCTAAAAAAAGGAAAGAAGCTTTTAAGAAAACAGTCAGGAGTAGAAGAAATTAAGGAGAAAACTAATCTTTTATTCATGGCCATTTCTTTAAAATAACTCTTTAAGAGGAAAAACTCTTTTTTTAAAGATTTTATTTTAGTTTCGGTTATTTAAAAACTCTTACTTAGTTATTCAAGTTATAGATGTTTTGAGTTTATTATTTTCTGTCACGTACTTTCTATTAATTTGTTAAAGGTAAAATTCTTAGGATATTAATAATTTATGTTGAAGTAGATACCTTTTTTAAAAAAAAATCTCAAGTAATGATGATAAAAAAGCTGAATACACAAATGAAGTATTTGATACGAGCAGAAATCGTGATTTATAGCGTTAGAAAAGCGTTTAGAAGATAAAATTTTAATCAGTAATGTAGTTAGTAAGATAGTAAAAGCAAAATGAAGTAGTTTCCAAATGCAATTCATTTTATAAGGCTGAGGAATCTATAATTAGATTTACATAGGGAATAACTCTGCTAATTTAATGTTTGAATACTCCTATTTTATTTTCTTCTTTAGCGTAAAGATTATGAAAAGCACGTTTCTTATTTGTAGTATAAATAAGAATTAGATTCGAATGTAAGGTTTAACGCTGATTATACAGAAATATTTTGATGAAATGAATTTAAGAAACCTTTCTGTTATGCATGTGTTTTGTTTAGATTAAATTCGAAAATCCTACCGCCTGTTAATGGCAAAGTGAAAAACTATTATTAAAAACTGTAAATAGTTATAAAATAATATAAAGTAAATAAAGTAAACAATTATTAACTATTATAATAATAATAGCAATAAAATAAACTATTATTTTGCTTAATTATACATCAGAATGTAAAACCTAAGATTTCTAGAAAGGATGGTTGGGAAAAAAAAAGATGTTATTTTAAAAAGGATAGCTTTTGATTAACCCAAAGAAAAGCAACAGTTAAGTATTTAAATATTAAAATATGTTTCAAAATTATGTTGTATTTGTTATATTTAATTTCTAATTGATATTGATAATTTCTAGTTATATTTGAGCGTAACATAAATTGATACAATTTTATCACCTATTTGTTATAAAAATAAGGGTACCACAAGCACAGCTTGTTAATAGATCAGAACCCATGTATAGCTAGCTATACAGGGTTTCAGTTTATACAATACTATGGATAAGGAGTAAAAAAGAGAGAAGCCATTAATCTACAGATTTCACAATAATAACCAAACGAATAACAGTTTTTCACACAAACATTTGTCTTTTATCTTTAAAATTTAAATGTTTATTATTCATTTACACAAATATCGAATTCTTCCTTTATATTTTAGAGTGATGAATTACTTTCTCTTAAAAAACTCAAATATAATTTAAAACAAAACATTTTTTCGAACATTTATTTCAGTAATTAACTGACAAAATTATTGCATCAGTTTTTTTCGATATTAAGGGAATTGAATATCCTGCATTAAATTTAGTCATCTTGAATATATATATATATATATATATATAGGAATGTTCAGTAAAAGTTCTACTTGAACATTTAAATATTTTTCAGTATGAATAAAGATGTAAAAAAAAAGTTTTTCATATGAAAATTACACAAGATGAAAAAAAATTGCACTTCTGATTGTCCTTTCATTTTGTTATTATTATAATGAAAAGTAAGTTATGAATATATGCCACTTATTTCATTAAATTTTATTTCAAATCAAATTAATAAAATGCATTTACTTGTTACATTATAAATGAGTGTTGAAAATGAAACTTAAAATACGTAATTATCTGCGCATAGTCTCTATAGTCGCTAATTTACTCCAGAGATTTAAACTCTGTTTTTTTTTTTTTACTTTAACTCTCTTAAGCAATAAATATTCCTGGTATTTTTATCGCAAATAAAGTATTTAAATTGTATAACGTAAATATGCTAATAGTATTTAAACATATTTATTTTTTTAGAATGTTTCTACTCAATGATGTCAAGTGAACGTTCAACACATGATTATAGTACGCTACAGTCATTAACATCGCAACACCATGAAGGAGGGATGTTACAAACGTCAAATTTATACGAAAGTTTCTGGGATATGCTAATGATTACAATTTAAGAGCAATCGAATGAGGTAGAAGATAGAAACGGCATCTCAAACTATGTACAAAAGAAAAGCTGCGCAGCGAATTTTTCCCTCGGAAATCACATTTGAATGTTATTTTTTTGTGAGAAGGTCGTGTTATGCCTCTTATAAGAAGGAAAAATGGCTAATAGCAGGTGTCGGAATCTGGTGTGATGGTAAGGGCATTCATTGAGTGAGTGACAAGAACACCTCTTGTTCTCATCGCCGGTAATCTGAACAGGCAGCGTTATATTTCTCAAAGTTAAAGGTATGTCGCTTTGAAACTTCGAAGACGTCCTCTTTCAATAAAATAACGTAAAATCCCTCACTGACTTTCGTGTCCCGATCTATCTCGACACAGAGATTGTTAGGCTGTTGCCCTGGCCATCACGATCTCCGGATCTCTCACTCATTAAACCCTCTAGACGTGAATTGCTGAGAGACTAGGCCGCATCACTCTCCAGTCACTATGATGAAATGTGCAGCAAACTTGAAGTAGCATGGAATGCCTCGTCTGCATCTGTCGTCCAAGCTCAGTTCAACTAGATGCCTAACCGAATTATTTTAGCTGCAAGAGGCGGTAGTTATCAGTACTAATTTCAGACCCAGTGTGCTTTCAAACTGCGTACAAATTTAATCATATTTTTTCCTACTATTTTGTATACGTACAATAAATAAAGTTTTTTTTTATTTGCTTCTCTTCCTGGTGTTACAGTTTTAATGACCAAAATGTACTTTACGTACCCCATTCTAAAATAATAAATCAAATACTTCTTCAATTTTATCATAACATTATGCAAAGGAGCCGTTACCTACATTAATATAGCGGAACTGATCACAAAATAATCGAAGTCTTTTAAGACCGTTCCCACTTTCTTTTCGTTAACGATCCATAAAATGTTCTGTGCCCAACAAATCGCCATATCATCAATTTTTTATTCTTACCTGAAAGCATAGAAAAATAATCCTCTTCTCATTTCGATTCAATACCTATACTCTTAAAAGTGCAGTAACAACTTGCCTGAAAATAAATTGGAAATAAAAAGTTCATTTATATGTGCAGAACCAAGATAAGAACTAAAGCGCGAACAAAGAAGAGTTGGTGCAATAAAAGGTCCCTTAAGACCCTTAAGATATATAATGCCTTATGATCACACAGACCATCAATGCTTTTCTTTATTACCTTAGACAGCTCCTTTGAGCTTCGAAAGCAGTATGATTGTTGGTATAAGGATGGCTGAAAGGACGTTTCTAAGTTCTCAACTCGCATGACTCAGGTGATAGATCTTTCATTTCTTGTGTAAACGAAACATCTAGGTATCTATTGGCCAACATTTTACTTTCTATCACTGAAGGTAAAAAAAAGCTCTTATTTCGTGAAAGAGAAATCTGTGTTTCAACAAAAGATCCAAATCTGCAGGTAAAAAGTGATGAAAATCTGAAGAGCCATCCTTTTTTTCACGAAATCCATTTGAAATGTGTAATGAATAATCTCTGAATGCGTATTTCAATAACAGGTAGTTGAATTTAATTTGTTGTAATTAATTATCGTTCTAAGCATCGGTACCATTGTGAATATCTTTAAGTACATATATACTTCAAAAATAGCAGGATGTAATGCGATTAGGCGATAGAGAAATATTTTATGTTTTCGAATAAAAAGAATGTTGTAAAAATAAATGGACAAAAAAATATATTAAAATAAATACTTTATTTAAAAAATAAAGGAAAAAAAAACAACAGTTTAGTCGCATTGGCATGGAAATAAAAATAAATTAATAATTTTAAAAATTATAGTTTTTAAGAAATAAAAATTATAAGCTAAAAATAGCTAAAAAATTAAATCTAATATTTTATAACATTATGTAATTAACATGTCATCAGAACTGATGCATTAACAAGCAATCTCAAATCCCGTGACTATAAAGAATTATATAATGGAATTTTTGAGTAATATTTTTATTGTTTTCCCTTTTCTTTAAAAAAAAATTGTTTTACGATATTAGTCAAAACATATTTTATCTCAAGTATTTCAAACACGTTTCCTGTGGGTTACGTGTGGCTCACAACGAATTGCATCCCAGCCAACAGTAAATGACAAAAGTTCACTACAATATATGGCTGCAAAACTTTTTAACTTTCTAATTCTTCGTAATTAGAGAAAATGAACCATAGCCTTCGCCATGATCAATTACTAGTTGTCTAAATCGACAAAACATTTTTCCCGCCAACAGCAGCAAATATTTTAGCAGCTTAATTTTATACATTTAGCTTTCGAAAAATTATACGCTAAAGTATTAAATAGCGATATTATTCTATGCCTGATAAATTAATGCTAAAAAAATAATTTTTACTTAAAAACTTCTATTATTCTATGCTAACAATTACTCATTTATTTTAGGCCCTTGTTTTATAAAAAGTAGGCGGTAGTAAAAATAAACGAAAAGTTGCCGTTCTGTGTGAACAGCGGTAATTTTAAGAACAGTGAGAATTTGAGTATTTTTCGTTTACAGAAATAGAAAAATATCTATTTGATGCTAATAATGCTGTTTGCGTATCAAGGTTATATAACATAAAACTACAAACATTATAAACGTTTGAATACAAATCACAAGGAACATACTCCTGTGTTACAAAAATAAAATCAAAAAGGAAAGGCTACAGTAAAACAATGCGTCCATGCAACTTTTCATTGTTCGAAACTGTCAAGCGACTAAAAATGAATTTGAAAGGCTTGCTTTAGATACTCAACAACAGTTGCGATATTGAATATGCAGAATGGAACTTGATTGAAAAGCCTACTTTAGAAATTAAAACAATATACTTCTCTCAATGTATGATTTAAGTTTCGCAAACATGAAGTTTTCATTTTTCTGGCTTCCTTGAGAATACAGTTTCGTTAATAGTCATGGTCTAGTGAACATTCGTCATGTGTGTGATATATTCAATACATATCATTTGGTAATATCTGAAAATTCGTTTTGTTACTTCATTTGTAGAGAATAAATAAGTTCGTAAAATTATGCATGAATAATATTTCTCACTCAGTATATATATATAGTGCATATTACATAAATGACGATTCTCGTGTAAAAAAAACGGAATTAAATACATCCTTATTAATGTAATTAAAATTCACATATATGTGCCTATAAAAATTTTATTTATTTTTTAACTTTTAAAATAAAATTGAATATAGTTAAAGTAACTTTTGGTAAATGATTCTAAAAAGAGGGCACTGAATTTCAAATAAATGCTATTATATTATTACACATGCACACAAAGGGAGAAAAAAAAAGAGATAAAAAGACAGATAAAATATGCTATATATCTTAAATAAATATGCTATATATCTTATGATTTTGTTTTGGAAATGCACACAATAAAAATAATTTAAAAGACGTTATTCTCAAAACAGCTTAAAGAAATAATATTAAAAAATGCATTTTATTACATTAAGATTATTTTAAATCAAAACCAAATAAAAAAATAAGTGATCTTTGGAAAAATAAGCTTTGGCAAAAATAACGCTGACGTTTTTACGAATCGACCATTGTTTTTTCTCTCTCTCTATAATATACATATAAAAGTTTTTCCTTATGCTGTAATAAATTTATTACGTATCGTACAATGCCAACGTTCAAGATTACTCGCCATGTTGGCAACCCCGATATCGCATGTATCGTACGCGCTGAATCGGCAACTATGTGCTCCGTTTCATATAATGTCGCATACATTATTGCACGCCCTCACAGACAAATGTCGCAACGATTGAACGGGCTGGAATCGTTGTATGAGAAGAAAGGCGTTGTTTATAAGAGACGCTTATTAACATTCAACGGAACCAAATACTGAATTTTCCAGGAAGCTTGGAGAGCTGCCGATTTATCAAAATCTAAGGACTTTATCAATGAAGTGCTGGACGATGCAGCTTTAATGATGAATTTAACTGAAGAAGAGCGCCAAGAACGAATTTTGCGAAAAAAAGACTAAATTAATAGAATTACATAATACATGTAAAACACAATTTTACAATTTGAGTAATGAGTATGAACAGTTGTATAATATGTACAATGGGGGGGGGGGGCCCCCCGTTCGGCGGACGGGGGTACACTCCCCTAGTTTTAATAAATTAAGATTTGTCTAGTCAATTTTATTGAATAAAATAAGAAATTCATTGCAACGATACAAAATCCCCTTTTAGGATGAATAGCGGCAGATTAAGATTTTGCAGTTAAATAGAGTCTTACTTACTGGAGCAAGCAAAATAATTTTAAAAAATAACAGAAATATATGAAAATTTTCTGAGCATTTTATCAAAGATTTCAAAATTTGATACACAAAACTGAATAAGTAAAATAATCTTAGTATAGGATTATAAAATCTATATCACAAAGATCCAACCTATTCAAGCACTAAGAATTTAATTCTTAGAGAATTAAATTCCTAATTAATATTAAATTAATTATTATTCTTAATTAAACTTTATGATTTTACGACTATAAAAATCCATCTTATTTACACGCGCAAAGAATTTAATGCTTGAATTAGTTTACATCCGAAGGAACGCACTTTTTCCTTACGGATTCAATTGTCAAAGCATTAGTTCCTGTCATAACAGTGATGCATAATTTATATTTGATAAAAAATACCTTTACGTTTAAATAAGCTGTTGAAACATCTGAAAACTTTAAATAGTCACAATGCATGTTTGTACGCAAATCCTCAAAACCTAAGCAATTTCAATATTTAAGTGTTAGTTAATTCAACCATTCAAAACAATGAAATAGAACATGGATAATACTACTTTTCGAAATTTAAATTGTTCCCTTGATTAAAATATCTTGTTTTTAAAGCAATAGCACTCAAGTGTAAATTGCTCAATGGCGGTAATTTATTTGCCAAAACATGTCCACTAAATAATCCAAAATTTAAGCTAGTCTTCTAAGCAATCTGCAACTTAGTAGTACTGAATCCCTCTTATGCATTTTCCGAGGAAATTTAATGAAGATCAAACGACCTCAGGGAATAGGGTATAGTAGGCGTTAGGCATTAACAAAGGGATATAAGAGCCGACTTTATCATTCTGTTTATGTTACTCGGAGAAATAAACGTACGTCAATTTCGTCGAGAAATTTATTACTTCGTGAGTTTTATTTATTCGCATGATCTTGAGAAACTTGTTTACTCATCAGCTCTAAGAATACTTGGGGATTTTTACTTTTCAACAGGAATATAATATATATTTTTATGACAGATGTCATAAAAATAACATGATAATCTATTTTCTGAGATTTATCACAAAAAAAGTAAAAGTCAAGTTATAAAGATACCCTTCGCGTTGTCAAAGATGCTACCGAAATATTTTTACTAGGATTATTAATCTGAGGATTTCTTACACGATTGTGATTTATTTTGACTTAATTAGAGGAGAAAATTTTATTTATTTATTTTCTGTTTATCATTTTTTTCTAAGAAAGCATAAATGCTTTAAAAAATCCAAACCAATTAATTTCTAAGCAATATATATATATATATATATATATATATATATATATATTATCTGATTCAATAAATTTCAAGAAAAAAAGCAACATTGATAAGAAAAAGAGTTATAAAATCTTTCATTTTTCGTCATTAAAATTTTTACTTGCTTACTGTTCTACAAATGAATTCCGTAAACCTTGATAAAATCCCTAATTTTAACTTAATAAAGTGAATAATTAGAAAAAAACCTATACTCAATTATAAATTTCTATTATTGTAAAATATCTTCTATAATTTTAAAAATGCACAAGAAGAAATTATTTTGTATAATTCCCATGAATTGTAAAGAACTATGACATTATTGAGGAATCAGATATTTTAAGAATAAGATCTTAAAAATAAAATGTGGTGTTGCTAAAATAAAACTTTTTTATGTAATTAAAAATGCAATTCATATGATTTCTTTCATCAATATCAGTCATTTTGGATCTGCAAAGGGATTTTAAACACAGATTTTTAAAGACCTAACGCAGAACTACCCCAAAGAATATCTTACAAGAATCAAATTCTAAACGTTTTTCATTAAAGTAGTTTATACCAAAAGTAACTCATTAAACGCATGTTTACAGTGATTAATAGAACTCACACGCATTTCTGGGTTCTCTTCTCAAAAATTACTCTAAACAAAATTACCGCTTTTTTGGAGCTTGCGTGCCAAAAGTCATTTCTTACTAGACACAACAACAACCATGTATTCGGATTATGCAGTTTCCCTGCGAATGTAACCACTTGCTGGAAAAGAAAACTTCAATATATATGCTAAGCGCACTGAATGCTTTAATGTCTTGAAAATTGAGATTCTGTATTTCTAAATGTGGGTTTTAAACGTTGTGAATGATGTATGCATTATAAACTTTCTAAATGGGAAACTCGAAAACTGTTTTTACGTAGGAAGTTTAAAGGTTAAGCGTAATTAGAGGAGGTAGTTATATAAACATTAACTTGTAGGAAAATGTAGTGCATATTTTTGAGAAATCTAGATTTTGCTCTATTGTTTTGGTATTGAAAACGAAATAAAAAGAAAAAAAATATTTTCTTTGATATATTTCTTTAAAATTATACCTATCCTGTCTTTTATTTCAAAAGAAATTTATTAAATAATCTTGAAAGTATTACTGATAGTGTGTGTGTGTTATAAATTTCAAATATAGTTTTCTTTGTAATTTGATTTAAATGATTTTAAAAAATCCAAAGAGTTCTAAACATATGTGTTGTTGTTGCTCATGCCACCTGTCTGATATAGTCAGATCGAGGCCCACCAAATTCATCGTGGCAATGGACTAGATGTACGCCTGTCGCTGGCCTTAGCCTTGTGAACATCATACAGGTGACAGTACGATTTTAGCTCGGTGAAATTCCCGAAAGGACGATAGAACTTTACGATAGATGGCGCCACCATCTATCTCCACCTCCACAATTTAGGCATGGAACTGAAGTGGAGGGAAATTTTCTCCAGTTCCCTGCACTCGTGATTTAGCCCTCAAGACTTTCGGACCTACTGATTTAATGAGCACGTACTCCGTGTGTACTCGGAAGGTATTTGGCGGTACGGGCATCGAACCCAGGCCTTCCGGTCCGGAGTCCGGTGCTCTAACCACTAGGCTACCCACGGCCCTCTAAGCATATGTAATTATTGTTAACAACATTTACCAGTTAATTGCATATAGTATATTAATACTTTTAAGTCTTAGATAGCCCAACTAGGGCTTACATATGCATATTCTTCGTATTACATTTAACAGTTATATATAATATTTATTTTGCTAATTTTATTTGCAATAAAAAATCGGTACATATTGTAAACAGCAACTGATGCAATTTGTAATCAATGGTCAATGCAAATTGAAATCATTACGGTATAACCCATAAGCAATGGTTAATGTTATTTATAAAAAGTTAATATAACTTATAATTAGTATAACTGTACTATTTATTGCATTAAAAATTGCATTTGCATGTTTCTAAATGTATCGGTATCAAGAAAAAGATTAAGAAAAACTTTAATTTATCATCAACACATATCTGTTTAAATTATTTTCACAGTTTTATTGCATATGATCTACAATCCAAAAAAAAAAGGAAAAAAAAAAAAAAAAAAAAAAAGGTTTAATCGAAATAAGTAGAATTTGTGCACACAAATGTTTTACTTATTCAATATGTACTCAAGACATTTCCCTAATTAAATTATGTAAGGACATGACTTAATCATAGTAACAAATTAAGTTAAAATGTAATTAGTGGAACTCAAAATCAAAGGGAATTTAAATGTAATCCATGAAAAATGTGAAGGAAAACTTAAAAAAACAACCTCTCTACTATTTGGAAAAAGAACTGCTGTTTATACGAATAATGGAACAATTGGACGAAAGTTTTTCCTCTGCATAAAAAATAATCAATACTTCCAGAGGGATTTCGGAATTTTTTTTTGGACCCAACATGCGTTCCAAGTCTATTAACTGGCAAAATGAGAAACGTGTTTAAATTACTTGATATGAAATTCATTTTCTCTGAGCAAATAAGGGAGATTGAATAGACTTGAATTGTAAAACTTAACCTTCTCGTGACGCTAGACATTATCTGTTATGAACGAATTAGTTATAGAATACTTAAACTAAAGTAAAACCTTTTCGCAAAACGCTATTTTCTATAAAATTCTTTGAGCACAGAAATGACAAATATAGTTAAAAATACGTGATTGCGTATGACTTGAAGGTTGCAGTAAATGATTAAAATGGATCAAGAAAATCAAGGAAGATGCGTACTACTTTTATTCTAGGGAGTAAGTGTTATCCAATAAATTTGATCATCAATTCAAAATTAAAGAAACTATGAACCAAAAATTGATAGTATTTGAATTATTAACTTTATGTATTTTAAGTAAACCATACAAAATAGTACTGAAAATGAGATAAAATTTAAGCTAAGCTATGAGTAGGAAAAGAATTTCCTGGAAAATATTTTTGTGAAAGAGAACTTTTTATAGAAGACAAACCACAGTATTACAAAATTTAATTTTTTGTTATTGAAGTACGGCAATTAGCTAAAGTGGAATAAAAAAATAATACTACGCTTAGAATTCTAAGAATCTGTTTTCAAAAACATAAAAGAATTAAAAATTATTTCAAAATTGGGGAATTAAAAAGAATGATAAAAAATGGGAAGATAATTCAGTAATATGTGAAAATTTGAAGTATATATATAAAGTCTACTTTTTTATAATCGAGTGATTGATGAAATAACACCAGGAGTGTTGGTGAAGAACCTTGTAATTTAGAGCTACACACAGGGATATCTTAAGGCATGAGCCAACTAGGCCTTGACCCAGGGTCTTGCCCTCGGTGGGGGCCTTGTTTCTTCTCAACTCTGTCTTAATAAGATCATGATCCGGATAATTTTAACTGTCAAATATTATTCCTATACATATTCTCCATAAAACTGGGAATTTCAAACTACATGTCAACCGGCAAAAGTGGTAAGATTGTATTATTATATGATGATCATTGTCCATGTTTAGGCCTAGGCCTAACACCATAAACAATCATTCAACTCATTTAGTCGAAATCCGGCCATCGGTTGAGCCAATTAGTGCCTGGGTTTTTTGAGATTGTGAGTCGTGCACATTTAATTGTTTCAAATTGCCTTTTGAACTAGCATTTGACAATGCGTGCTGTAAACTGTCTACTTTTAAAGATCTTAGTTAGAGTCTACTCTTGCATAGGGTCCCAGGTCTTCAAAGAATCTTAAGATATCTCTGAGTCCAGGGCCTCAAAGAATCTTAAGACGTCCCTGGCCACACATATGGTCAAGTGACATCTAAAATAACATTCCACTCTCGAAATTTCCATACAAAGCTAATGTATGGACACTAAGTCTCGAACGATTTTACGTATGTCAGTCATTTATGCAGCAACTTTTTCAGGTATAGTGATTTCATAGTGAAACAGCCTTTTCATATATTACTTTCATGCATAAAAATCGTAGCAATTAAATAAAAATTTGTCAGATGGAGAATTTTTATTTTAAATGTGACTATCCAAATTAAGAAGTAATAAGTCACCCCCAGACCAATTTTTATTAAATTACTCTGATTTTTTGCGTGAAAGAAATGTTTGAATAGGTGGTTTCACTCTGCAACCACCACCCCTGACACCAGAACTCAAACCCATGATTCGACACAACAATTACCGCGGCCACGAGTTCGAAACCGTGACTACTCGGCTACCATGGCCACATTATATGCATAAGAAATATTTTGTCAGTATTTTTAGCTGAAAATTTCTCTGTTATAATTAATTTACACGTCTTAAAAAAGAAATTCTTATTCTGAATATATTTAAGAGTAAAAAAATAATTTTCAGTACTAAACCACAATTATATTTTTAGTTAAGTACAAGAATGTAAAAAAAAAGTTTTTTTCATGTAAAAACATGCAAATAACATATCAAGACATATCACATTTGCATTTGAATGATTACAGTAGAAAAATTTATGTTATTGTTGTTCTAAGTCTACGAGATTCGATTAGAATAGAGAAAAATGCTTGTGAAAAACATGTGACTTAATAATCTACAAACTCAAAACCTTCAGTTTAATCTTTCACGAACACAGTATAATTTGTCAAAAGATGTCAGAAACTATAGATAAAAGTTTTTATTTTCTTAAGATTCTTTCACTTTATTTTAGTTCAAGTAAAAAATTATAACAAACAAGGCAAAACATTTTTCTCTTTGCAAAAATATAACTTAAAGAATCATTCAGGCATTATTAAATAAGGAACAATGCACAAACACAAGAACTCGATGATACAACAAAAGAATTTTCTTCCTCATAAAACAAGATAATAAATAATTCTTAGTGTCTTTGAGAAAGTAATACTAAGACGCTCTACGCATTTTTGGAAAGATCTCTTCTTTTCGGTGGAGTTCGTTATAATTTATTACAGCGTATTATACATCATGCTCGTAAGGAGTTTTTAATATGAATACGGCAAAACTTTTGCTTGACCATTAGGAGCCTTATTTCAAAGCGAATTCAGAGAAGTTTTATTTCAGTTGTACTTCCGCACTTGGAAGGCAATCTCGTAAACAAAGAAAGTGCAGAAGCAATTTTTCCTTCTTTTTTGTTTATGATCCTTCGAGGTACGGAGAAATCTTTTGAGTGCATAGTCTTTTTGTTGAGCTCTTTTTGTATTGCTTCTTTTTATCACGATTTCATTTGGACAAAGTGCACAAGAAGAAAGATTAATAAAATTAGAAATGTTATTAAGGAACTGGAAGGTACACACACACAAAATATGTCGTAACTTTCTTTCTGGTGACAAATACATGCCGTCAGCAAAAAAGACATATTTAATGGATGTAATACTATATTTTCGGATTAAAAACTGTTTCACATGTATCCTATATTCAATAAATTTTTTATTCAATAGAAATATCTTAAATTTTTATAAATATGAATATATACAATATATCAAAATTTAAACCTCCTTCTTACTATACTTGCGGGGTTTCTTTTTTAAAATACTGTTAACATTTGTTTGGTTATTTTTTCAAAAAAATGAGAATTTAAAAAATAAAAATTTGAGATCTACACACTTGATACATAATTAGTATTCTTTAAATACAGCTAAGGTTAGCTTTATTCTGTATTAACAAAAATCGGGAAATCAATATAATTTTAGTACCGCAATAATAATCTATCCGTATTATATAACTTTTTTCCGAGTAAAATCATAAATAAATTGGGTCGATTGAATACATTTTATTATTTTAAAATGAATTATGACAAATAATTTTTTAGCAATTATTTGCCAAAATTTGTTGTATATAATTTTGTGTGTATGTGACTTTAATCAAATTTTGTACACAATTCATCCAGAACCTGTTACGTGACTATAAACTTTTACAGGCATAAATTACATAAATATTTTTGAGTATTAATAAGAGAAAGGTACGAAAAAATCAAACAAAACTTAAAGCAATAAGAAATTACCTTTTATTCCGACATTTTAATTGATATTTCACAATTTTCTCAAATGCTAATAATTGCATATTACGGGCTAAATTTGTAATTTTGAAAAATTGCTTTTATACAAAAATTATAGAAAGTGCAAGGAAAACTCTATCTTAAAATAATTTTTTTACAGTTTAGAAAAATAAGTAATAAAATATCGCTTACAAATTTTGCAATGGTCATTTTTTTTTTTAAAAAAAGTAAGGAGCTTCCAAGTAAAAATCGATAGAAATAACCTTTAATAAGCAACTTAAAATAAAAACATTTGAAACATACTCTTATTCATCGTAAAACATAATTTTATTTATCGTAAAACATATATTTTTATTCATCGTAAAACATATTCTTATTCATCGTAAAACATATTCTCATTCATCGTAATAACTCTAATATAATTGTAATGAATAAATTCTTGAAAACTGTCTCGATCTTGTAATTAATGTATTACTTAACATTCTAAATACAAAGCAATAAGGTGAATTTTATCTATAAAGTAAATTTATGTGCAATTAATCTAAACATTTAATAAATGCTTGAGAATTCCACAAATTTCTATGTGATAGAGAAAAATAAATCTGCGTGCATTTAAAATAGATTTAAGTATTATTTAGTTCTACAAAATTCTGTCTTATGAGTAACAGTAGCATCTTTTATGTTTCTGCAGTTACAAACGTTGTACATTTTGTTTTGCTCTGGAACTCACAGGATAACAATTACAGCTGATCTTGAGCCGGAAGGTGATGTGATTATTTCTCTGAACAGCCAAACACGACCCGGCAAGGGAAAACTACGTGTGAATATTTATTTCCTAGTTTGAATGTTTGAACTTCATTGCACTTTGAGTATGTATTCCTGAATAAGTGGAAAGTGAAATTTTGAAACTAATTGCAATTGTTTGAGGCTTCGAGTTTATTTCTTTATTATTTATTGTGAAAATGACCTTTTAATATTAATTGTACAGACGACAGTTGTACAGATCCATCCCGTCCAAAAAAAAGCACAGTGCAATATAATAAATCTCCTCTACCAAAATACTCCATGAGTAAATGTTTTTATAAAAATTAGAAATAAAATATGGATTATATAATCCTTTTTTGCTTTAGAATCATTTTTGATGGCCGCGGTAGCAGAATGGTTATGATTGCGAACTCGTTGCCGGCGTTGTTGAGTGATAGATTCAAATCTTGGTGCTACTAGACAATCACCGTATTGAGGGTCTGATGCATGTTGAATATGTCTGGGTTCAAAGTCCTTACGCTGGCGTTAAGTGAAAGTTCGGAGAGTAAGGTACCACCTCAAACGTCATCCTCATCACTTGACCACGGTTCAAAATCATGAGGCCTATTGCCAACAGCCCTCGTGTAGCTTTAAAGTGAGACGGTAATAAAAAAAATCATATCAATTGAATCCCATCTGTTATAAAAGTAAGTCGGCTTCTGGGAACTACTCCATGTCATTAACGGTTCACACAACTTTACATGGCAGGCAATAAAGTGTTAAGACAAATTTATTACAACGACAAAGCAACATAGAAAATGGATTGCACAAATCACTTTATAGTAACTTAATCATCTTTAAAATTAAACGTCCTAGAATGAAAAGAATTGTTAGAAATAGCATTAAAAGAGGAAAAAATGTTATTCCATACGTATCTAGAAGCCTTAAGCATGTTTTTCTTTCTATTTAACAAAACAAAAGAATCCTTATGTTCCAGAACTTTATTAACTTATTTTATATATAGGCACATAAAAGAAATCTCTTACACGCAATTTAAAAAACATGACAGTTTTAGTTCGTTAATAAACCCATGATTTTGTACTGTCTGGAAAATAATGTAAAACTAATACACATCTTTATCCATTCAACAATAATTACCAAAATAAAAAATAAAAAAAATATCTGTATAAAATTTATATGTATATATATTTTTGATATAAATCAGTATAAATGATGCAAACTTTATTTTAAACATAAAAAGTTTCTTTCTTACTATTTACGAAATGCATAGCGCAACGTAATAAAATACAAGAAACTCATACAAATACTCAAATTGCAATTTTAATATAGGTATGTGTAGTGTTAAATGAGTGATATGTACAGTTTGAAGTACTGTGAAATTTTAATTACATAAAAAAAGACTGTGTTTTATGTTAAACGAATTAAATAAACATGGCTTAAAAACGAATGGAAAATAATACTTATTATTTATTCATAAAATAAAAACTATTCAACTATACAATACACTTTATTATGAACTGAGGTGATAAAATAAAGTATTTATTTATTTTATTTTTTTTAAATTTTTTTTATTGTTACAAAAAATATTTCTTTGCATAATATAAGCGTGCAATTTATCGATAAAATAAACTTCATGAAGTATTAATCTGATGAAGTGAATAGTAAGTTTTTATTTTACTGAGTATCTTCTTTAGGAGGAATCAAAATAGAACTTCTCGTGTGTCTTTTTGAATAAATTAAATTGGAAGAAGAAAGCATGCTGTACGGAGGAAAATAGTAGGGAGGAAATTATACAAGAGAATTGGCAAGAGAGCGGGACGAACGATGCTTCCTCCTTACGACTGAATCGATAAATGGTAAAATCGAGCGGACTTTCAGAGCATGTTTCACTTTTGAGAGGTTACTACTAGTCAAATCATGCTTCTCGCCAAGTATCGCCAAAAATTCTTAAAGTTCTGTTCGGTTGTCTCAACCAGTACCTGCATAGGCATTTCGCGCGCGATTTACGTTTTACAAAAGAGGCACGCTGTTTCGCGGCTCCAAAAGTTATGTGAAATAAATACTCTTTGATGTTTTAAAAGTCAGCGATGTATGTAACAATTCGTTTAGCTTATATAAAATTATAATTAATATTAACATAAACTGCACGATAAAAAAAATTTAAATTATCACGTCTTTAAAATTATAAATAAATATTTTAATAACTCTGTGATGTGAACCATGAACTTCAAAAAATGATTAATTAATGAAGCAAACTCAAAAAGTAACAAATTATTTCGAACTGAGTATTATAGAGGACTTCAATTAAAAAATGAAAATGTATTATTAAAAGTAAGAATAAAATGGAAAATGCATACATAATCGGAGTTAAAAATACAATACTAAAATTAGGTTAAAAATTTTAAATAAAAAGCTGGGAATATTTTTTAAGAATCGTTAAAAATAAGACAAAACTCAAAATATTGGAAAATATTTTTCAAAACGAAAGTGTTTTTCTCTTTTACTGGCTTAACAAGCTTGTAAAATAAACGAGGTCACGTAATAAAAATCCTTAGGAGATTTTTTTTAAAAAAGGAAAAGCTTCTAATCAGATATGTATGATAGCAGAATTTTGAAGATAGATTTTTGAAGTTAGTTGAGAGTTTTGAAGTTGAAATTTTATTTTGAGTAAATGTTTCTTTGTGTTTATTGTGTTTTTATAAGTCATCTGAAACATTATGGCTTCTTTACTACTATTTTTTTCAACTCTTTTTCATACAAAAATGGTTCTTTAAAAAGTAAAGATTAATTGCATTGAATTTTTTTAAGGTACCTGATAATGCAATCCTAACAATTTTATGTATATTATGAACCTATATGAAGTCATAAGCTATCAAAATTGGTTGAAGCTTTCAAATTTCTTCCCTTTTCATATCATTTATATCTTTTTCTCTCTCTTCCTATAATTCGTGATGATTCGTCTTCAAGAACAGTCTAAATAGCACTTTAAAATTTATTTTTTATTTCAATGTATTTTATTTGAGGACGAATTTTAGCTTAAAATATTATCTCCCGTTCTTAACTCGGACGTATATTAATAATTATCCTAGTAAAAGTAATGGTCATTATATTATACCATAGTTATATTATCAGTACTATAATTTTAAGCTCGAGGAAGGGTAACATTTTGTGATAGTATGCACCTGTCTAATCATAAATATAAGTTTGATGCAAATTATACTAAGCATAAATAAGTTGGTGGCAAAAAAAACTTCTCATAAATAAGTTTGACCCCAAGAATATAATATTGCTCAAACATAATCCTTCTACTGTTGTTTTTACATGTTTTTTATGGCATTACGTTTTACGGAATAGATACAAAAAGATTAGATTTTATCTAACTTGTTTTCTTCCACTAGAATTTATGTAAAAGAGAAAACTTTAATACTTTTTTTATTTTACTTTAAAAAAACTGAAGGGAATGTCTTTTTTTTTAAATAAATTTAAGTAAGCGATATCAAAATACTATTTGTTTATGCAATTGTGAGAAAATTTAGTAAGAGAGGATTTAAAAAAAAATAATATATTTAAGTATTTTATTTCAACTTAATAAAATTCCTTAACCATTTTTATATCTGTCAAGTAGTTGTATAAACATTTCCTACAAAAAATCAGAAAGTAAAATTTTGAAAATTTAAATAAAAGCAACAAAATAGCAAAATTACTTACACAAGGAATTTAAAGATGCAATAAGGGAAATAATTGCTTTTGTAAAAAAACTAGATGGTTTTTTTTAGAAAATCTATAAAATAATGATATCGATAATTGTTTATTAAGTAAAAGCAACTTTTTTTGTAATTATTTTCTTAGCGAAAATAATTGTAAAAGACATAGTGTCCGAATTTACATAAGGCAGGATATCATAAAGTTTTCACATACATTTACAGAAAACAAAATATAAAAACAAAGCCAACAACTTTGAGTATAAAATGTAATCTGGTGGAAATTATTTTTATTGACTGATTTTCACATCAATTCATAGTTTTATAATTTAAAATAAAAAGACGCATTAGATAATAATGTGTTTTTAAGAAAAACACATATTTTAAAATTTTATTAAAATAATATCGCGTGTTAAGTGTATTTCAATTTTTTATATTTTCTAAAGCACATCATTATATATATATTTTTCTTCTAATTAAATTTTGATCTCTATATTTTACTGATATCAAAGAGAAAAGGTAATATCCCCTTTCTTCAGCACCATAATTCAATAACGTTTTCTATCGTTTTTCCTTCTATTCCTTAAAAAAAAAAACAATATGATGGATTTTTTAATTTGCGTTTTTATTCGAATCTAAAACGTCCTCGATTTTCAACTCGTTTTTTGGAAAAAATAAAAAATTGTGTAAAATGGTTTATCGATATCCAATATTTACAAAATTAAATAAAATTTAAAATTAAAATAAAAAGAAGTGAATATTTAGTTTATTTTACTAGCATCAAAAACTTTTAAATACATACATGAACTTGTTATAGCTCTAGCCGTCAGTATTATGTTGTATTTCATCCATCCAACGAATTTTTTCACCTAGGATTCTAGGCGGCACCTGATTTTAAGTAACATTGACATTGGGAAAAAAAAGTGCAGCTTATATTTTAATAAAAATACGGTATAGCTCTTATTTTATAATAAAATTACTTCATGGAATAAAAAACACTTCAATAATGGTAAAAAAATGTAGAAAATCCATCATAAACACTCTATAGCAAAAGCGAAGCAACAACTTTATCCCTTAAAACTGCAAGATGCTATTCAGAATTGCTGCTCGTCTAACTGGAAATCCAAATTTTTTTAGAGGATTTACAAACCAAATAGAAACAACTATAAAAGAAACAAATGCTGAAAGGAGTTACAAAACGAGTAAGATTCTGAAAATGTCTCTCATTCTTTTTACATCGCAATACATCTCAGACAAAAAAAAAAGAGGGAGGGAGGGGTATAGTATAACGTGTTTATTTTTCACTAGGGAAATTCAAATGCAAAGAAATGATATTTTATTTCTGTTTATCGTCGCATTCAAGCGAATATATTGTTTAGTCTATCTTTCTATGAAATATACATCCTCGACTGATTTTTCCATACGTAATACAAAAATGGTATATGATGAAATTTTTTTTCAAGATTCTCTTCTTAAGTAGGAAAATTTCCGGTTAGAGTTAATTGTGAAAATATTTAAAAAATAGGTCACACACAAAACTTTTAAGTTATCGCAAAATTCCCCCTCTATATATATGTTTACCGACTTTTAGCTTACAATTATGGTTCTCAATCCGTGGTTCTTACTCCGCAAAGCCACTTCTAATAATCAAATATGCGATTAAAAATTGTTATAATAGAACTATCATCCCTGCTTTCAATCTTATGTGCAAAAGAAAACCACGGGCATTAGTGTAAGTCCTCAAGAGTGAGAATTATATTAACGTCCCACTACAAAGCAACACGAGAGCTATTGGCGACGGACCTCGTAATTTTGAACCTCGATAAAGTTGTTGTTTCTTATCCCAGATGATGTAAAATCTCCATAAAACCAAAAATCTCCAAGAAATCCAGAAATAAAATGGGATTTCTTAAAACCTCGTCAAAAGTAAAACTCAAACAATTTAGAATATGATTCGGGGAGGCCTGATCAGCCTGGCATTTATGACACTCTGGAAAGACTTTCCGGCCCTGTTCAAAAGTAAGAGACTTGATGTGGCCACTAAAACGGAATGGGCAATGTACATCGGGAGTATATACTCCTGGTAGGGTCACCCTAGGAGTGAAGGCCATTCCATTATGTCCAACTAAAGTTAGCAGGCACTAGGGGCTAAGTCAGTCTTCTTCCTTTGGTGCCCCATGTCCTTCGATCAATTGAAGCTACTCACTTCCCATTACTACGAAACCTCGATAAAGTGAAGAGGGCGACATCCGAGCTGGCATATCTCTCTCCTAACATCCACACCACACCAAAGGAAAAGCGTTGAACCTCGACATATTTAACATACATCGGCCCCCTCCACTAGTCGGGTCTTATGTGGCGCTAGACTCGAGCTCATGACACGTCGGGCACGAGCTCGCGGTCATATCCATTAGGCTAAAGCGGCCACTTGGTGGTCCTCAAATTCAAAAATATTGAGAACCCCAATAGTTTATAGCAGTGTTTCTCAAACTGTGGGGCACCCCCCCTTGGGGGATGTGATATCTCTACGAGGGGGGCGTGAGCATATGGAAAAGTCGAAAAGTTTAATAATTATCAGTGACCTCATGGGCTCGTCATACATAAAATAATATTCAAAAATGAATACTTATCTTGATGATTTGTCCAGATTATAAGTTACCCCTTAACTGCCGATTAAAAGTTACACGATTTGCTCCCCAATACCACGGTTTTCACGTAGGCGTGAGTATGTGCTGTATTGGGGAAGGGGGGGGGGGAAAGGAATAAATAAGCAAATCCTCTGAAATATGTAAATCCATCTCAAACACTGTCAAGGTCTTTTCATTGCATTCCAAAGCCATCGGAATAATTTCATGGATAGCAGTTCACAGAAAAGATCATGCTTCGGAAAAACGTATATATACGTCAGGGACAATTATCATTTTGGCTGAGCGAGACGTTTATATACACCGGTGGCACTTAAGAGGTTAAAATCGTGTTGTAGCCTTATATTATTGAATTCAATACATTGTTATTGTATGGAGAGGGGGGCTCGAAGAAAATTATGATTGAATATTGAGTCGCAAATATTGAAAGTTTGAGAAGCACTGTTTTATAGAGATGCCTTGCAATAGAAGCAAAATCAAGATTGTACCTTTCCGTAATCATATGTAAGAGATAAAAATCCCAAGAAGCTTTGCATCACCGAGCATCTGAGTTTCCAAGAATTGCGTTATATCCTAATAATTATGACTGAATAATTCGAACGAATCAATCAAGTTTTCAAGGACTCACCGATACAGATAAGACAACCTCTATTATATTTCTCCTACTAATGAGGTAGATGTATATTTAAAGGAATTCGAATTGGTCCTATTTCATTATTTGAGAAATCGGAAAATAATGAACTGTCCATGCTAAGAATTTTGAATGATTTTATATCTCTTATAATAAATTGGGAATATATTCTCGATAAAATCTTTTATCTTCAAACTCTAGCGACCACGACGTTAGAAATATTTTCTATGCAAGTATAATTATAAATGAAAAAAAGAAAATTTTTTTTATACATCACCGCAAAGTTTTTGAATTTGAGTGAAGACAAATTCAAATGAATGAATAATTGCGGAGTCATTTAAAACAAAATTGTCTTTAGATATTTTTTATTATATTCAAATGTTTTTGCCAATTTAAAATGTGTTATTCGTTATTAAAAAAGAAAATGAATTTGATGATAGGCACTTGTCTTTGTTTCGGACACACACAATCTAGGAGTCGTTACATTAGATTTGTAATACTTTAAAAAGAAATATTAATCTTGTGTGAAACAATGTCATATAGATTTTGAGAAGAAACCTAAAATAATCATTTATAAGGGGAAAAAATACAACTTTCTATTCTTAATAAATTTTTTAATATGCTGATGAAAAAAGTAACGATTTTTCTTCGTTACATCTGAATTTTTTCAAGCACACTCGTGATAATATAATTGCAATACAATTAAATTAATAGAGTCCTTTTTCAATTTCATCAAATCAAAACATTGTATTTATCCCAATTACACGGTGTTGTAGGCAAATTTGTTTTATTATTTATTCCTTAATACACACTCATTACCCACTAACATCTAGAATATACACACACAGCTGGAGGTATGAAGTAAAAAGCAAATACTACAGTTTCCCAGAAAGATTGGAAAAGCAAAAAAAAAGAAAACTAAATGTGTCTGTGTGTACGAAGGCTTCGTTCTGCTTAAATGACTTTTTCGCTAAAAAAGACAATCACAAGGTCGAGCGTCCGTTATTGCTTTTGGTTTGGCTAGACTTTTTTCTTTCACCAAATGCTCCCCAATGGGGGTAATTTTCTCGAGATTTGGAAAAAAAACTGAATGTAAGCGATAAAAGATTGCAATGTGTAAATTCGGGAAGATGTGAATATGACCAAATTCATTGTTGTAATAGTAAACACACCACCGAAGAACTCAAATCTTTTCGTTGTTGTTATAATGCAAAACTAAACTGATAGACTAAACACTGGGTTCAAATATTATACGATTTTAATATATGTTTATAGTTTGATTCATGAAACATATATTTTAAAAAAAATATTTTGGTAATACGCTTGTCAAAAGTATTGTGTCTACACAGGACCCTTTTTCAAAAAAAAGTTTGGAGACAGTAACAGTAAAAATAGTTTATGTTTTACATTCAGATTGTACCATAAAGGTGATTCTGAAAGTTTAAAGTCAGTTTGGCCAACCATTATTTTACAATTTTAAGAAATTAGAAATTTTTGAAGTTTTTTCAAACTTTTATAAAATGCTCAAATTTTAAAATTTTTCAGTCATTTTAAGTTATTTATGTTTCTTAGGTTATTACAAACAAAAGTTAGTATGGATTTGAAAATCTATTCCCTTGTTGATTTTTAATAATTGTTTTTCTAGGAAAACCTGGAAAAAACACGAAATTTTTTTAAATATCAACTATAGCAATTTTTTGAAAAATAACTAGAGATATCTCTCAGCCCTAAATCCATACCAACTTTTATAGAACATACGTTTGGGAGTATATACAAAATTTTTCAAGGCTCTATGATGAACAGAAAAAAGCCTTAGGGCTTAGAAAACCCTTATACCTTCAAAATTAAAAGTCTGAGAAAAAAGCATTTAAAGTTTGTAAAGACTCAAAACTAAAACTTATAATTCCCGTAAAGCTCTAATATTTTAATATGTTATTTTCCAATGCATGTGTTCTACATTAAAACACTATTTTAATTAAATATGACAGAAAATAATTTTTTTAAATTCAAAGTATATTTTTTCCTAAAATAGATAGTATTTGTTACGATGACCAATAATTCAGCCTTATCTTAGCAAAATATTTTCACAAAAGTTTTGAAACACAAAACATTTTTGTACAAATAATAATGATGATAATTTAAGCAGAAAAAAATAGCCAGGTTTGTTAATAAAATTTAATTTTTTTAATTTTAAATCGGGCAGTTTAGGAATTTTTAGATCTTGTACGAATTTAAAATATAGTATTACACTATGTTTAATATAATGTAGTTTGGTACATCAAGGAAATATTCAGTTTTATCTGCAATACTTGAATTCAGAAGTCTAATTGCAGTGTCAGCTGAGGCCTGATTTTTAGGTACATCTTTTTCAGTAGCATTCCATCTCTTTGAAATATTGTTTCTCATAGCAACCCTTTAGAATGCTTTGGCCATGGCATTTTTTCTTCAGGAAAAATTAATACACGCTTCTAAGTTATATAAACCATTTTTAAAAGCAATAATTCGCTTTGAAATAAATTTTAACTAATTAATTAAGATAATTAAAAAAATCAAAACATAATCAAGCAGAAAAGATTTTAGTGATGACAATTGGAATTAATAAACATTTCGCACTAAAAAAGTTGATTGTGCTCAAAACTATTTTTAATTAATTCAATTTAAGATTGGAAAAATTCTTTAAAATGAAACCGAAACCAAAACCATAACTCAGAAAACTTCAAATATCTTAAAAACTAATTTGCTAACTGATCTGAAATCTGGTGGCAAGTTTCTCAATGATGTAAGCCACAAGAAAACGTAAAAAAATTTCGGTAAATATGAAATTTGTAGGGTACTGTGTAGACTTAATTAATGTGTGTATTATTGCACAAGTATTAGAAACAGTGTTTAAAGATTTTTAAGAAACGAGAAATGATTTTTTAGAATACTTAGTTAAAGAACCGAAAATGTGTGTGTGTGTGGGGGGGGATCTATTAAATACTGAAATGAAATAATTAAACTTGAAAGAATAAAATAATACTTTGAGAAGAATAAAAAAACGAAGGATTTTTTAAAATATTACGAATTATTTTCAACACGAAGGAATTTTCGCAAAGGTTAAGAAATAATTAAGTAGGAATAATTTAGATTCCATAACGAAATGAAAAAAAAGCCTTAATGTTTTAAAAACACAAAAAATCTAATTATCGCTAAGCATTTAACATGTAATCATTGCTAAATATTAACAAAGCATTTAATTTCACCATTAAAATAATTAGCTAACATCTTAAGTAATTTGTTTGTAAAACTAAAATATATAATTACTAAATATTTTAAAAGCTTACACACATGGCTGAAACTAACTTCGCAAAACGCATAAAATGCTATATACTTTTTTTTCGAAACTCAGAGGTTTTCAAAAAGCATTTATTTTCAGTAGATCATTCATTGAGTTGAATAATAAATACTTTAATATTCGTTCCATTTTCAAAGAGGCTAAGAGGAATACTATATACAACATAAATAAGAAATATATTATTTTTGTTATATAATATAGATAGATTAACGAAATTTTTTCTTGAGTGAACTATGATGAGTTTCCTAAAGTTTATAGTTCATCTAGAAGAGCGTTTGAAATGGTCTAGTCCTATTTTACTTTTTTTTCTATCTACGGCTTGAAACTAGAACAATTTAAAAATATCCAGAGGGGAGAAAAGTAATATTTTCAATCAAGTTTTGTATCTAGTCTAGTTTATGAAACAGGTTTAGTCGGATTTGTGAGAAAGGCACATTTGCGTGACTTTTCCACCCCCTACCATAAAACATAAAATCCCACAGACATTTTATTTCAACGGCGTTTATTTTGGTGAGCGAGCAAAAAGAAAAAAAGAATTTAAAATTGTTTCAAAACAGTATTCTTTAAATACATGTATTTCATGGAATTTTTTTTTTCTTTAGTTCCTACAAAATATCAACAATAGAAAACACACTTTTCCTCGAAGTAGGAAACCTTTCCTAATTACATCTATGTGCTCCCTAAAAGTATTAAATCTGGGCTGTTTTTTAAATTAATTATCGAAAGGCATGTTAAGGAATTAATTATACACACGTTGAAATGTTTGAAATATTCATTTATGCGCTTTCAATTCCCATTTCTTCTCAGTGGTTGTTCCGAATAATTTTAAAGAAAATACCTCGGTAAAAGATTAGTTTTATTGAAAAAAAACTAATTATAAACTTTTCACTTATCTTCATCATACACTGGAAAACTAATTAATGAATTCGTGAAACCGTAATTCTTATTTTTCAACTATTGAATTTTTTGAATTAATAGAACAACAATTTATCTTCAAAAAGACCTGATATAAGACAGTTAAAAATAATTCTAAAAGATTTCAAACTCTCTATCATTGAAGATTATAGCATAATAATTAATTAGATTTTTATGAGCTGCTTTTATAAAATCTTACTTCAAGAAAAATGAGTATTAACTTTATCTAATCATTTACGAACACCTACTTTGTGACTGCTCTACCTCGTCTTTCTCATTATCAAATCCTCTTGGGGAATCTTTGCTCCTTAAAAACTATTTTATTAGAACGCACCCTCTGAAGAAGAGAACGTGAACACTGTGACGTCTCTCGCGTCCTTCTGCTAACATAACTCCTATGTTCTTTGACGGCCACGATTAATGGCAAAACCTTTCCAACCCAATACCAAGAAGATAAACAGATCAAATATGTAAATGAGATATACTTTAAAAGGATAGAAGCTTTGATGATAAGGGCGGCAAGTTTAGAGATAACTTAGTGTGGAATCATTCAGATCAAGAGTTAGCTGTCCTATAGTTTTGGAAGGAATAGAAGTTCATTATAAAGAAGTTGGAAACCTCGCATATTCAGTTACATTCTAGATATCACTCAATCACTGAAGGAAGGAGATCTGCAAAAGGTAATATTTGGTATAGGAAGTTAGATGAATCGGTTTATTTATTATAATTAAGATAAATGATCTAGTTGCGTGATCTGACTTGAATACAAGGTTTAATTGGGTGTTAACTCTCACTTTAAAGAAAGTTGTCAATTAGAATTAAGTAATATAAGTTATTCTTAATAAAAGTTGTATTAAGAACCAAGATGTCTCATCATTTTGATAATCCCACACCTCTAGCTTACGCGGATCCGGAAAGACATAGTCATCATAGGATGGCTATGTCGCAACACATGTCAATTAGGTCTACTATATAAAGTCTAGGCTTTCAAGTTAGAAAAGGAGAGATAGTATAGATTGCTAGCGTAACAATGATTAATCAAATTTATAGTGTAACAAAGATATTTGCTATTTGATAATTGTAATAATTAAGGAGACGATTTGTCACTGGATACTGAATATAGATTACATAGCTAGGAAGGCAGTGTACTCGAACCAGAAGTAAGTGTGTGTGTGTGTGTGCATTGGTAATTAAAGTTAATTATTTGAAAACATCCAAAACCCCAAACTTGAAAGTTGCGAGCATTTAAGTGAACTCATAGTTTAAATCAGAAAAAAAAAATATTTGCAAATTTATTTTTTGATTAAATTTTACAGAAATTCTTTTTTTTTAACCAGTTAAACTGTTGGCTTAAAATATAAAATCCGTTAAAAATCTCCTGTTCTAATCAACTTCACCTCGTATAAAGTTTCACGAATTTCGTAAATGTTTCTTTCAAAATCATGTGGAAAAGATAATATTACTCCCTTCCGTCAGTTCATTAACTAGGACGTTTCTATCTGCCAAATATGTCGAAACTTTCCAACACTTCGCTTACTAAGTTAATATTGATGCCCTGTCCTATGCTTTGTATAGAATTCTAATCAGAGGGCTGCATTTTAAATGATACCGTGTAAATTAATCATGACATTTAAATGTGTTCTCAACGTGATAAACTCTCACCATTTATTTAACAAATGAAGACTTAAAACGAGAAGGATGATGTCATATTTTAAATGCGTAATTTTCCATTTAATCATATATTGCAACCAATTGAAACATTCTTAAGGTATCCGACTACTTGCGACAACTTTTTTTTTGAAAAAATGAAGATATGGAGATTTTTCTGTGATTTTTATATTTATTTAGTATATTTTAAGGAAAAAATAAATCCTAAAATTGATACAAGAAAAAAAATTTATTATTATTAAAATGGGAAAAAACTAGTAAAAATGTACAAAAAATTACATAAACGGGGTCCGCTCTGTACAAAGATTTTATGAACAAATTCTCAATTTTTCAATTTTGATGTGTTACTTTTTATTCCTGGTTGAAGTGACCTTCAGGATAAGAGATATTCTATGTTTTACAAAAACTAGAGCACTTTATCTTAGTGATTATACGAAATTGCTTAAAAAAACATTGACTATATTTACATAAACAGTGATTGATAAATCTGAAGATCAAAACACTTCTACTGTTATGCAGAACATAAACAAAAAATTTCAGCCAATTATTTTCAAAACGTTTTGAACAATCGCTGTCCCCGTTTGAGTTTTTCGAAAAAAACACATTTCGAGTAAAACGCTTTTTAAAGTTTGACATCTTGTGTAAAGTTATGGCATCTGCTTTTACTAAAACGCTTGTAGTTTTTGTTCTAGTGGAGGGAAAATAAAAAACTTGGTATTGTTATTAAGCTAATAAGATGGCCTATAAAATGAAGTCTTATAAAATTTGTCAATTTTTGAAAAAAATCATAATTTTAGGGTAGTCGGATACCTTAAAATAATTTCTTCAAGATTACAAAAAAATTGGTTCCAAACGATAAAGTTGACAAAAGGTGAATATTTAGCGTTGTTTCTTAACATTAAATAAATTGCTAGCATTCTCCATAGTAATTTAATGCTAAGAATCTCGTATTACTCTTCATTATTATAATTTCACGCTTTGTGCACTTTTTGGATATTGTTAAAGACATTCAATACATTAAGAAAAATATTCTTACAATACATTCATAGTAATTTCTATTCCTCAAACCATAAATATCTACGAATATTAAATATAAGAGAATTAAGAGGCTTTATTTTATATGGAATCATTCCATTCTAAGCTTGTTTCATGTAATATATTATTAGCATTTAATTGAAAAATGCAGTATTTTATAGAGAATGCATAAATATTGTTTTTTTAGTTTCATTACTTAGGATTTTTTTGTTTAATTTTCAAGGATATCTTAGACAGTTTTGTAAATATTTTTACATAAAATCTCGCTAATTGAATAATTTTGAATATGGAATGAACAATTTGGAAGATATTGTTATATTTTTCTAGATTAATTTTTATTGTGTGTTTTCTCCTTGTATAAAATGAGAACTATGTGTATTTTAGTTTCAAGATACATCGAAAAAAATACATTCTCTCTCGAGTTATTGAACTAGATATATTTAATACGAAAAATATGGTTTAAATCCTTTTACATCCGTTGAATATATGCACATGTATCCCAAATAAAAAAAGCAAAGTTAAATATTTACATTGAAAGAGGAGTTAATGTTATATGGATAAATATTTGTTAAAAAGAATGCCAAATATAAATATTTGCGCTTAGTGAAGCTATAAAAGTGAGGATTTAAATAGTTAATTTGATACCTACAAAGAAAGTGTACTTTAAATTTTATGTTCATAAAAAGTATTCACAATCAACAGCTTTTATTACTTCGGAGAAGATAAGACGTATTGTCATAAAATAGAACGAATTTATATGATAAAACGTTTTTTGAATTGATTTGGCTGGAATATTAGTTCTTAAATACATTGTTTATAACATCCTTAATACTCACAATTGACGTATAATCTAATAGATTTTTTTAAAGTAAGTTTGGGAAAATGTTTCTTGACTCCTGATTGCAAGAAAGTAATTTTGTATGCACTGTAAGTCTGCATTGTATACACTAGCAATTTAAACTAAACACACACATATATATGTGAGTGTATATATATGTGTGTGTGTGTATCTCTTTCTCTCTCTCTCTCTATATATATATATGTAATGTTCTTTTTCTCATGTTATGATTATTAATTTTAGTATTAATGGAAGAGCATATTCTTACTATATTTTCTTTTCCTTGCAGCCCCCAGTAGTACAGGCAAATACAGGGGAAGGTTGGCTGGCCTTAAAACTATGTTTAATACTACAAGCTTAGTTCTTAAGGCTAAGCATTTGTTATTAAACTACTGGTATATATATATATATATATATATATATATAGAAATTTAGAGTTTTTATAATTTTGTAGCGACAGAATTATCGAATATAGTTTTCGACCAGATTTGACCTAGTTGGAAGCGACGTCAATCTCTAGTTATTCGAGGGAATATTAGTTCGACATTCTCCTGGAGCAGGTACAGCTTTTTCTAAGTATAATAGTCCATGAGTTTTTGTTTATAGATGGCAATGCGCGCACACACTGCAGCTCGAAGACTCTAGAAGAGGAAGATGTTGGGTGCATCATATAGAGCTTGCATATTCTACGACCATTGTGGATTCATGGTGCATGGATTCCCTCGACAGATGTGTTTGCTCAAAGAAATAATCCCCCTTTCCTAAACACGCATTTAGTAAAAACTACCTTCAATTTTGTTCTAAGGAGTTCTCATCAGTTAAGTGAAAAGCATGTATAAGAGGTGGCATATGTGTATCAGTCTCAAGAAGTCATTGCGCTATACTTAGAAGTTCATATCTGTATTATTTCAACAACGATTAACATTTTCCCCGGATGTTTAATATTTACTTACAAATTTTTTTCCTTATTAACTTTCTTTTACCTGTACCATTTAACATAATAAAGGAGGAAAGGTACCTTTGTAAAACGCTGAACTCGTGTTTCATTCTGCATTTACTATCTATTATGTGAATCCGATAGATGCCTATTCCTCAGTAATCTCTCTCTCTCTCATCAAACAGTATAATCAACACAATAATAATTATATTAAACTTAATAAATGCCCCGATTTTAAATACAATAGAATTTATTTTAAATTCAGTTTAAATAAATCTTCAACGAAGTTTCGTAAGCGTAAAAGCATCGCATAAGCTTTGCGTCGCCTGTCTCTAGGGGCTTAGGAAATATCGCTACAATTTGTTTTTATAGCTGCTATTCTTTTCAAATCTTCCGTTTGTCGCTGAGTTTAAATATCAGTAGCAACCTATTTTTCATTTCACTTCTTACGGGAATATCTATATCATGCTCCATAAATATAAAATCTTATTTTTTTCAATAACGGGTAGACTATCATTTTTTTTTTCGAAATTCTCCTTCGGCAACAAACAAATATATAGTAGGTTTAATAAAACTCTCTATAGAAGCTTTACTTTAAATAGGTACTTAGAGTTCTATACCAATAATGATAGCTATTTAAATAAGAAAAATATTATTTATTATACCTAAAGGGATAAAATGACTCGCGAGACGTTCAATGGAAAATGTATTCTGAAAAAAGTATATGGATAAAGAATTCAGTTTATCGTAAAGGTATTCAAATATTTTCAGGTAAATTATTCCTGACTTTACCAGTAGAGAATAAAGCAAAGTCGCAACGAATATTTATACACTCTTAAGTGTTCATTCAGTTATATAACATTAATCAGATGGCCTTAAGCATACTGGAAATGAATGAGCCGCTAAATATCTTTCAAACAGAAAAAAAAAAAACAATTTCTTTAAATAGAATTCAATTAGCGTTTTTATAATATATTATAACCTTATATAATTTAAAACAGGAGTCATTGAAGCTTTTCGTACAAACAGATTTAAACATGTTCCTAGAATAAATGAAAACGGTTTTTCTTGTATCTTTTATATATTAATGTAGAACCATTTAAATTAATATCTTGTGCCAGGGTTAAATATTATCTACCATTACATAAGCCCGAACTTTATATTCAGAACGATATGTTTAGTTTGCTGAATAAATGAGAATTCCGGTTTAATTTAGTTAATTAGGAGAGGCGTCGAGGATTGCAACTGCATGATTATAAAGAGATATGTGTGTTTCAATATCACGCCGCTTCAGTTTGTTCTAATAAATATTTAAAGGTATTTAATGTTTTAAGAACAAAATTTTAAAAGTATACAATCATTGAAATTTTTTTAAAATTTTCAAAAAATCCTTTCATTTATCACATTTGTTAAAATGTTTTTTGATTAAGCTTTAACGCTACTCGCGCATATTTAAAGAACGATATTGTTAGAAAAGTTTTGAAGATTTGATTTAGATTTGACCTAAAGGGAAGAAATCAGAAACATTTATCTTTACAAAAAAGTAAGTAAATTTAAAAAATTTAAATAAGTTTATTTAATATTCCACAAGTAGTTAGAGAGGACCTAGTGGTCGAGTGGTAGCGCACCTCGCTTCCATACCACAGGTCCGGGTTCTATTCCTGGGCTGGGCAAGGTCGACTCAGTCTTTCATTCATACTGCAGTGGTTCTTTAAATGAGTACCAAGCTTGCCTGGGGACTTAAGCACTGGGGGTCTCGCTTCAAACTGACCACCTGATCGGGACATCTGCTCATGCACCTCAGCGCCCAATGGTCACGTATACTGGGATGGGCACAGTAGGCTTTGGCCCTCATGGGCTGTTGCGCCAATGAGTTTGAGAGAGATAGAAATTATATACATTAATCTATATCTGCAGCTATATTCTTACAGGGTACAAGCATTTCTGATAAATTTCGTTAGGATTTTCTGAATCAATACGTGTGTGTGAAATGGGTTCAGAACTCATATTTATGGTAATTATTCCATTGACAAAAAATGATTTCATATAAAGTAAAGATGCAGTTCCCTTCGTATTTCATTCTCTAATACATTTTTTAAATTAAAAAAATATATGGATCAGAGAAGAAAATGATAAACCTTACAATCTCAATTAACAAAAAAGTGTATATATTATTTTTGATAAGCATATATTGTTATATTTAGCTCTCTTTAATAATTGTCAGAAGATTCCGATATAATTTTATTAAATAAGAAATGTAATAATAACTCTTTCAACGAACTCCTTTACTCAGAAGCAATATGAAAATGATTTCAGTCACACATTTGTGTTCTATTTATAACTTATAGAAATAAACATCCCTTTCACCAATGGACTTTTTACACACATATTCACGTTTCAGCTTATTTTTAGATATTCCTAAAGTTAAGAAACAACAAACAAGAGAAATCCAATACAAAAACTCTTTACTTCTGTTTAGATAAAGCGCATTGTTGCTTAATGACATTATGTAATATTTTTAACTGCAAAGAAAAACTCTCTTTAAAAAATTGTTCTCTTTCATTTTTTTTTTTACTTGTTCTTTCAAAAAATTCTTACTAATGTGTATCCCTAAATTGTAATTTGATTCATAATATGTATAAAATTTTCCAGTGCTCCTAAACTAATAATTGCGAATTTTTTCCATTGGAATAAACTAAAATTTAACTTGAAGATTTTTCATTTTTTTTAAAATGAGATGTATTTTTCTTTCTAACGTTCTATTAAATTCCAGAAGTTTGTGGGGAAAAAAAGATGGATATTTATATGGCAACTCGGTCTAATTTGTAACATTTTTTTTATATTTAAAACTAAACATTTGGAAGATTTAACTTTTTAAAAAGTGTTAACTTCAAATTTTTAATAAATATTTGCCATAAATTTGTGATTTTCTTGGGTTAAATTCTTGCCTCTACATTTTTATTATTTTTTTTAAATATTTCGTTCCTTTTACTAAAAAAAAAAAAAGAAAAAAATCATTTGTTTATTTTTTTACAATATCAATTTTCGCAAAAAATAATTTGTAATTAATACTACTATAGTGATAAATTATTTCTTGACAGTCTTTTATGCAACTGCAAGGAAATAACTCAATTGCTTGGATAAATACATTACAGTTGCTCTTGCTAATACCACCTGTTTGACGGTGTCAGATCGAGGCCCACGAAATTCATCCTAGCAAAGGGCTAGATATACGCTTGCTGTTACCCGTAGCTTTGAGCACCAGGTGACAGTACAATTTGATTCAGTTCCACACCAATGTAGAAAGAAAACACATGTGAGTTGGTCAAGGGCCTTCCACCTCTCTTCCTCTTCCACCAATCTTATGAGAGGACTTGTGGCTTGACGGCAATTTAGAGTACCCCCCCTTGCCGCACAGGGACTATACATTTACAAACATCCATGCCTTCTCCGGGACTCGAACCCAGGCCTTACGGCACCACAGTGAGCGTCGCAAACCTCTATACAGGATGGGCAACTAACGTTACAGTGATAAAGTCAATGAAGCAAATAATATATAATCATTTGTTAATTACAAATGAAATCACCAATCAAATGAAACCAATATTTAGTTAACAATTTATGCTTTAATTATTTTCAGAAATATGCGTGTTTTCTAAAAAGAGCAAAAAATATACTAAAAATTATATTTTTGCTATTTTAGACAAAATTGGTGTCAATAACAAAAAAACGTGGAACATGTAAGTAAATGCAAAAATAATAAAATCAACTAAATGAAAAAAAAAATGAGTCTTGTTAATATTTCTTCATTTTACAATTTTCTAATCACTTTCATTTTTCACTAAACAATCCAGATCTTTTTGATGATAAGTAAGTTTTAATTCGAGCTTATCCTAAATTTATTTCATATATTAATTGTTTCTAAGGAAATAAAAAAAAACATGCAACAAAAATTTCTAAATATTATTTGAATTATTTGTACTGTAAATTATAGTGTAGAATTTCTGATTTTTGCAGTGCAAATTTGAATTTAAAAAATCGTATTAAGTCTTAATTGTATCTAAATTACAAAGAAAACAAATGAATTATCCTCCCATACAACACTTTAATCCAATTTGGAATTGAAAAATAAGAGCGAATGTTACATAATAAAGTATTAAATTTACTTACTTAAGTAACTGAATTAAAATAATACTTAAGAAAGTAAAAAAAAATAATAATAAAGAATTTCATTATAAAAAAAAAGGATTAAATTATAATCTTGAAATAAGTTTCTTCCGAATTAACACACACATTCTTACTCATATTACTGCTTAATTTAAAAGAGCGCGGGGATATACAATGATAATATCAGTTTAATCCACTAACAAAAACAAGGCAAAAATCCTTTTGAAATATTCAAAATTGTTTTATTTCGACTCACTAAGAAGTAAAAAAAAAAGATTTATTTGTATTAGCAAAAGCAAAATACAAAGAAAAAAGTAATCAAAACTTTTATTTTTAATCTATTCGCGCGTATTATGAAGAAATAAGAATAAATTTACTTTTAAATCGATACAAAAGAAGGATAAGAGAAATAAAATAATGCTATGTTGTACGCGAAAAGAAATGAAAGAAAAAAATTGTTTTCAAGAAATAAACTTAATACGGATATAAAAATGTTTCTTTTTAAATATTTAAACAAACCGTATATCATATTTCTTATTACAAGTAGAAAGGTAATCGAGATATCAAAGTTTGCAAAACTTTTTTGAAGGGAATATAAATATTTATTGAATATATTTAAATACAGAAGAGATTTTATTTATATATAAATAATTTTTTATTTGTTTTCTATTTTTATCTTTATACAATGAAACCAAATCATTCATAGGCTATAAAAGAAAACGTTGTAATTATGTAAAATTTTATTTTAACTTTTTTGAACACTTATTTTAAAAACATATGATTTTTAAACCCACAATATTCCAACTTATTTGATGTATATAAATTAATTAGAATTATAGCATGCATAACTTACAAAATGGAAAGGAAGAAATATGTTTGACTTATTTTTTAATAGTGAATTTAATATGTATTCATAATATTTAATATTTCTGGTACTAAATTAACACAAAATATGTATTTTACGAAGATACTCTTAATTTAATGCACTAAACGAAGGAAAAAATAAATTATTGATTATGAACTCTAACTACTTTTTATTATATAGAAAATGGATTATAACATATTTGAAATTCAGTTGTAAGACATAGTTCCCAAAGTCTCAAAACTTCCGAATCAGGTCTCAAATGCCAAAATATTATAGTCAAATAAATGCATAGAGTTAAAAATAATTAATGTTCTAGTTTCTTTTTCTTTTTCTTTTTTGATACTTTAAAATAAAATAAAACATTATGTAATATATTTTATTATTTTAAAATTTATTATATTTTTAATAAAATAAATTCATCGTTTTAAATCTTCATGATGCTGAAATTGATGCAATATTTCTAGTTTTTACTCCCGGCTATAGCAGAAATATTTTCCCCATCCATTAATAATTTTATAACAAAACAATTGCTTTCTTTTTTTCTGCCAACTTCGTATTTAAATCAAATAATTACTTTGGAAATGTTCCAAATATTCCCGCTTTCTGAATGCCGCATAAAAAACGACACCGAAAAGCTAAGAATATCAGTGAAGAAATAAATCATTTGTTATGTAATCGGTAATTACACTAATATTCAATTACATCATTAATTAGCATGCTAGTTTAACATTTGACTAAAAAATTTTTTTTCCTGGGCAAGGGTTAATGAACAGAAGTATCGTGCAATGAATTAGTACACTTTAAAATTTCGAAACTCGTTTTCAGTAAAACACAATTTCTATCCACAAGAAAAAATAAACATTTAATGAATCTACCGAATAGTTTAATTCAAGATGCGAATCTTTGAGATAAAACTCTTTATCCTTCAGCTATTTTCTTAAGACTTGATTATTAAAGTTTAAAAATAGGAAAAATTTTCACCTTTCTGAGACATAGCATTAAATGCGGGAAACGAGAAAGAAAAAAAACCCACAGTACTTTGAAATATTTTTTTATCTACGTGTATTGTAGAAACGGTATCCTAATGGTACTTCAAATACAAAAGCTTCGAATTTCCACCGAGTTGGACAATTACTGCAGTTCAGAGATTCCCAAATGACATCCTCTTTAATTTCTTCGAAGATTTATCATTTATTCAAATGCTATATTTTATGTTTTAATAAAATTCGACAGACCTCTCATGATTAGACTGAATTTTTTCAAGTGAGAAAAAATTAAATTATTTCATCTAATTCGTTTTTATTCGAAATGAATATTTCATTTAAATAAAGATACCAGGAAATGTCGTAGACGCATTCCAACTAAATGTATATTCATAAAATTCATTCTAATGATATCTAAGCTCGAATTCTTATAGCAGCACAAATTATTTTATACTTTTATTATTTGAGCATAAATTTAAAATTCTAATACTCTAATTTTGATATCTAATAAGTTTTTGTTTCATAATGACTTTTTTTTTCTATTTTCCAGTGAAAGGGGCATATTTCGTTCCTTGCTTGGGCATACTGATTTTCAACGGCAGTCGGTATCACCAACTTTATCTTAGATTTTCAAAAAACTACAATTAGTTAGATATATTTATCCAAAGCTTCACGAAGAGTACTTCTTTTTCGTTGCATTCTCTCTCTCTCTCTCTCTCTCTTTTATTTTTTCCTTTGAGGTTTATTGATGCATTAATAACAATGTGGAACAAAAGTGAAGATATTTTTTTTTCTTGATTCTACATCTTATTCTTTTCGTACGATGCACATATTTTATTGTTTTTTAAAATATATTACTTCTTCTTGAACATTTAATTTGAAGTTCTTGTTAGGAACATTTGATAAATGGGCCAAAAAAAAAAATGCTTTTCAAAAACTAATTAAAAATATTTAAATGTATAGGAATTTATTCTGAAGAGTTAAAAAAATTGGTTCACGGTAGCTTATTCTTAGAATGAAAACAAGTATAGAAAACGTATTTTTTTTTCTATTAATGTTGCTATTATTTTAGTGCTTGAAATAAAAGTGAAAAATAACCAGGGTAAATTAAATTGGCTAATTATTTTTAAGATTTTTTTTTCTTCTTTGAGTCTACATATAAAGAAGTTCAATTTTTCAGAGATGGAAATAGATGGTTATACATCAGGAAATTTGCTTTTTTTTAGACTGAGAGGTACTCATTAAGTTCAAACATTTCAGGTAGGCATTTTGTGTAGAAATTCGAAAATCTCAATAAATTGAATAAAATGAATTTCTAAGCATTTTACGATATTTGTTTCTCGAAATTATTTATGTTTTAAAATTTAATTACATATCGTATATTCCGCAGTATATCAGGCACTCATACTTTCAAGCTACACTTTTTAATCTTTTGGTATATTCGCCGTATAATACGCAATACCTTTTTTACAGAGAAACCTGAAAGGAACACGCGCAATGCTCTTATTTTTTAACCCTTTATCTACCGACGGTACGTATAAGTACCACTCACTTTAAAACTACATAGAATAACCATTATCTGACGATACTTAGCAGGAATATTCTTTTAAATCCACTCTTCCAATATATATGTCAGCATGGGTTCTATGGTGAGTATTTCAGCGGGGAAGGTGAATAGTTTTATAGCAGAAATTGTGTTTTCAGCTGACGGCGTTTTCAGCGCATTGCGAAGATTGTCATTTTTGTTTCAGAAAAATAATTAACGTCAAAATGTCAGTGCTTTATTTTTTGTACGTAAATGAAGATCTTAGAAAACGATTTGACTATTTATTTTAGGTGAACAGTGTATATAATTAATTTTACAGTTGATTATCTTTTATTAATTAATTAGCTCTAACGGGTAAAATTTCCCAAAATTGAGTATTTATATATATATATATCCCTTAATTTTCAATGTAAAACTCAAACTCAGTGGTGCAACAGCCCATGAGGGCCAGGGCCTACTGTGCCCATCCCAGTATATGTGACCGTTGGGCGCTGAAGTGCATGAGCAGATGTCGCGATCAGGTGGTCAGTCTGAAGTGAGACCCCCAGTGTTTAAGTCCCCAAGCAAGCTTGGTACTCATTTATCGACCCACTGCAGTAGGGATAAAAGATTGAGTCGACCTTGCCCAGCCCGGGAACAGAACCACGACCTGTGGCGTGGAAGCGCGATACGCTACCACTCGACCACCGGGCCCTCTAATTTTCAATGTAGTAATTAAAAAAAATATTGCATGAAAAAAACTGCAGTAAATAATAATGCGGTAGATAAAGGGTTATTTATTCGGAGTATTACACCAGGCTTTTGAGCAATGGCATACTTCTGGAACTACAAACTTTAAGCGCTGGAAGAAGGGGTTGGGAGACAAAATCGGAGCTATGCTACAGAAGTTTCTCGAGCGTTTTCATAGACAGAATTTTTCTTACTTTTTGTGCGTCGTATGAAAATTTTAAAGTAATTTTTTGTTGGTGTAGCCAATTCATGGAACAGAATAATCTAATTCTGTGAGAAAAACAAAATTTTCATAAATGCTTCCAAAAGACTTGGGCAACAAATTGATAAGTTTCCAGAAGTATGTCATTAACCTACGAAGGCAAACAAAATAAAATGTCACATATTGGAAATATGGATGAAACTCCAGTAATGTTTGATATAACAGGAAATACACAGCTGATGCGAAAAGAACAAAAATGGTTCACGTAAAAACAACAGTTCACGAAAAATCTCACTTCACCGTAGTGCTCTCTTATTTAACGGACGGTACAGATTCAAACTTATGATTATTTAAAAAAAAAAACGCCAAAATCTAATTTCGATGAAAGGTGTTTTCATTCGTGAGTACGAGAAAGGATGGGGATGGATAAAAACGGTGTAAAATTGTAGATAAGAAATGTTAGGCAAAAGCGTCCAGATGCCATAAAGAATCCAGAAAGTTTTTTTTTCATTTGAGAGTGTTCATATCCCCTCTAACGGATAAAATGAAGAAATTGCTGACAGAATGCAACGCTGACATGTCCGTTATTCCAGGCGGATTAGCACCATTTGTTCAGCGTTTAGATATGTGTGTATCAATAAACCATTCAAAGCAAATTTGACACGACAGTGGAGTATGTGGATGTCAGAAGGTGAAAAAACATTTACTAAAGGAGGCCAAACATGTTGTCCTTTCATTCTAAAAATAGTGTGTGAGTGGAAGATACAAGCATAAAAGGAAATTAAATTTGATGTAATTCAAAAGTCATTTAAAAATATTGTACATCTAAGGAAATCTAGATGGAACAGAATATGATTATTTGTTCATGTATCAGAGTAAGTAAGGGCGAAGATGAAACAGAATACGATGATGTGCTTGACGATCTTTTCGTGTTATCCAATAACGAAAGTTCATAAGGTATGCCATTTCTTTTAAATAAGTAGTGTTTAGAGATATGCATAAGTCTAATTATTTTATGTTCCTCTTTCCTTTATTTTTAAAGCTACCATTTTTATATCCAAAGCATAACGTGCACCTGTAAATTTCTATCATTTTTTGTGTTAAAAGTGCACCCTATATGCCGGTATATATGGTAATTATGAAAGAAAAAATTATATCGTTTATTCCATTTTTTTTTTCTAAATTAGTTTCTTGCATTATTTTTTAACGTTTGTTAGAAACCCCTTTAAGTTTCACCCTTCAAGAAACATGCTCAATTTTATTTGAAATGTTGCTGCAAAAATCTTTTGTGTGAAATAAATGTGCATAAAAACTGACGTAACGTAACTTGTCCTTGAAGCGTTACCAAAAATAGCGCACAGTCACTAAAACTACTACATATTAATTGTGATTATAAATAAGATGAATGTATATGTGTGTGTGTACGTGGGGTGAATTTTGAATAAGGCTCAGTTAAAAATACGTGAAGAATTTATTCTACTGACTTGAAAGCGGAATTAATAAGAGAAGGACAATTTCAGAAACCTAAGCAATTCATAACCAAAAAATTTATCACATATAATTCAAATATTGCTCTTATGCATTTCAATACCCCAAAAGTTTTTTTTATAGAAGTAATAAAGGATACGGAGATGAGGTGGAATTATTGAGAGACTTGCAAAATTCTAAATTAGTAAAACTTTGCGATAATCTACATTTGTTAGAACTTTTGTAAAAATCAGCTGGAATTTAAAGGTCTGTGCATAACGATTATAACTAAAATACGTTGCAGAATTCTACCAATTCCACATATCTGCTTTCGTAAGATAAATGAGAAATTTGAAATCAGAATTGAAAAAAAGAAGCAAGTTTGGATACATTGCAATAAATATTTTCTTAAAATTGTTGACATACCAAAAATAATACAACTAATGGTAAAACTTCTAGCTGAATGTGTCACAGATTCTACCAATACACGGAAATAGCGCGATCATCTGAAGCAGTATTTTCTTAGTAAACACATTGAACCCTATCCTCCAAATATTTGCTGAACAGTATTTGAGCAATGAGAAGTGCTATATGTGTCATTTGAATAATCGGGCACATCTGCTAGGCTCTTTCCTATCCTGAGGGTAAATAATATATAGATAAGAATACAAGCCAAAAAATGACTTTTTGCCACAGAGGCAACATTACCATCTAGTTTCTTCATTGTAGTTGCTTTATAATATGGAATTATTTTAGAATTCTCTTTACCTGTATGATTAGAATAATAAACTATATCATCCTAAAGACATGTCTAAGTCAGATTCTAAGTCAAATGAAACTATTAATGAATAATTACTAGGAATGAGACGCTAAAAAATAATAGTGAAATGAATAGAACGCTAAAAATAACAGGAAAATGCTAAGTAACAAATTAAATAGTATTTTTAATTGTGTTTTCAAAAACTCATTTTATATTCTTGTTTTCGATTTATTGTAATTGAGCCTACCTTGAGACAGAGAAAAACTTCAGAAAAAAAATAAGGGATAATTTACCAATTTATGTTATAAATTGAAGTTATAAGGATATTTATAATGAAAAACATCACAATAAAAAGTTGATCGAATGCATAGCTTCACACACAATGAGCTTATAAAAAAAACCTATAAAATTAAAAATTTTATAAGTCCATAAACGCTTAATGAAAGAAAATCTTTCTTTGAATAAAACATGTATTCTGTCAAGAGAATGTGTAAAATATCCTATTCCTCTAAAATTTACCAATAAATAAAACTTCAGCTAACTATTTAATCAAAGATTGGTCAAATATTGTGACATAAGAAGTTACAAAATGTAATAGACGGATCAAACTAAAAATGGCAAAAATCTCTTGACAGTTTCATTTAGTTGCGCACAAGATTTATGATAGATTTAAATCACTGTTAATCCAATTTAACCTGTCTTCTCTGATCACATTCGTCACCGCCTTTCAACAATAGCACGGGTAAAAGAAATACTTCTTTCTCTATGGATAAAAATGAAAAGAGAGGGGGGAACGCTGAAAATTTTTTGCAGCACTTACGGTAAGAGAAATATTCTTATCGTGATATTAACAAATATATAAACTGATAAAACAACAATAAATGTTATTGTTGTATGTTACAAATATCTCGGACTTCGTGCTCATATTGATTAAAAAAAGGGAAAACTGCGTGTTTGACTTAAGGATTCTCCTAAAACTATAAAGTTGTAGTTGAAAATGTATATACCTATTTTTTTTTTACCAGCAATATAAACAGACATATCTTTCCTAAAATTGGTTCTGTGAAATTTAATCTTCGGATTAAATATAACTTTAACACGGGTTTGAAATGTATCATCATAATTATTCCTTTAACAATTTTATTATTAATAATATTATATTTATAGGATTATATTAAATGAAAAACCGTTCTATCTAAAAAAAGAGAGAAACATAAGCAAAATGTGCATGTATTTTGCATTAGTTAATTTTACATTTGTGTTAAAATAAAATTAGCGTTTTTAAGGTATCCGACTGTTCGGAACCGTGATTTTTCAGAAGCTTACAAACGAATATTTTTTTTAATATTTAGTGTCACTTAGAGTAGAGTACACGCATAAAATTGTTTTAAGAATATTATTACAATAAAAAATTATTTAAACATAATATTTTGGCAAAAAAAATGAACTTAGAATTACCTATTTTAAAAATATTCTCCTTTTATTAAAAATGTTTCTAATAATAGTATTTTGCTTATATATCGTTAAGACTTCTCCATAGAGCTTGAACTAGGATTTTTGAAAAATTCACATTATTTTCAGAATTACTACCAATTGAATTTTTTTTTTGCTAAAATTTCTACATTCCGATGTATTAATATATATATATATAAATACATTTGTAAGACATATTTCAAAAATCCCAATTCAGGTTCTGTACAAAGGTCTGAGATATAGGCAAAATAATATTATTATAGAAACATTTTCTATGAAAGGAGAATGTTTTGAAAATAGGTAATTCTATATTCATTTCTTGTCGAAATATTGCATATAAATAATTTTATTGTAATAATATTCTTAAAACAATTTTACGCATGTATTCTAATCTAAGTGACACTAACTATTAAAAAAGTATTCGCTTGTATACTTTGCAATATCACGGCTCCGAACGCGGTCGGGTACACTAAAAAGTGAAGAATTTAAATATTTAAAAAAACTCTGATGTACTTCTTTCGCTTATCTGTGGCAGAATATAATTTCCGTCTAAAATCTATATTGGATTGCTACTATTTAAAAGCATAGAATAATAATGTACGATTGAAATATATTTAAATATTTTAACACTAGATGTTATTCAATCACTATTACACCGCATTAACAAAAATTCTTAATTAACTCCATCAAAATTTCTAATTCCTCTTCATAATCATTTTTCATTCATAATCTCAAAAACAGAATAACAAAAATGCAAATTATCTCAGTAAAATAATTATTTTGGATACATTTTCTAGTGTAAAACATACTTAAATTTCGATAATTCCTTACATGAATGAATGTACTATTTAATACGAAATATTGAAACGAGTGTTTTTAATTATTATTTGCTTAACAAACATTAAGACATGGAAACAAGAAAAATCAAAATAATAATAATAATCATAAATAGGCCAAACACTCAAAATTTTAAGAACGTGTATATACTGTATAAATGTCCGGCTCGAAGTTTTAGTAACAATATTTATCATTACACAGAGGATGTCGAAGTTACATTGCACAAATTATTAATGCGTTGTTCGTATTTTTCGTTATTTCGAGTGTTTCAGTGCGTGTGTTTTTGGCATTTCCACCTTTTAAACATTCAACCTTTCATATGCGACAAAGATTAATGACTTTTACTTTCTTACACTTAGGTGATAATAAGCATTTCTGTTTTTTATATTTTCATTTTTCTTTTTTTAGTGTTAAAATTAGTATTTTCATCTTCTTTAGTATTAATAAAGTTGATTGCACATCAACGCATTTTAGTCGGGAGAGTGAACTCATTAGAATTTCAAATGGCGTTGAATGTGAAATCGTCTAATTAGAATATAACTTTTCTAAGCAAAATAAGCTTATTAAAATTATCACATTTAACAAGTTCAATCATATTCGTAATTGCTTCTATGCAATTAGTAAGTGATACTTATCATTTCCTGCTATCTTCCTTGTTAATTTTCACCGATTGCATCTCTTATTTTGGAAACTAAGAGAAAATTACTGTAGTACATTGTGTTCCTCATCATCATTGTTTTTTCCCAAAGAGAAAAACGTATGTCCTGCCGGCAATTACCCACTTTCATGGCGATAAATCGTTTTTGGCAGCAAGCCGAGATTGCATAATCGAGAACAGTGGAAGATTTCAACTGTGTGAGGCATCATGCATTGAGTTAAAATAAATTTGGAATAATAAAGTTCAATATCATTCAAAAGATTGCTTGTATACATTGAGGCTGTAGACCTTAGTCAAAGATTTAAGCCAAGGGCAGTCTGGACAAATATATTATTGTCTATTTTCTTTATGTTAATATTTAGAGGAAGGTTATTGTGCAAGTTAAATATATCATTCTGAAAACGCTTTTGTTCAAGTTAACCGCTCTAAGTAATTTAACTTCAGATATCTTCCTTGTCTGAATTGTTGCAATCACGCGAAAGATCGCCTAAGATTAAATAATAGCAGCTGTAAGAGAGTTACATGCGGTATAATGCTATTATTTTCTTTTTACGGTTGGTGTAGGAGGGGAATTCATGTATTGAAATCATGTGTCGAGCTATAGAGTGCATTTGTAATAATAAAATCCTAACCTTTTCACCCTTAAAATTTATTTTGTTCAATAATCCTAAGACCTGAATGGTAAACTCAGAAAGAAATAACACTGACGTTTTCATAAAGTATAATTCTACTAAAAACAATCTGTTGGATAAGATAAACGGGGAATGATACCTTGTTTTTTACTGGCTTATTTAGTAATTTGATTTTAGGCGTATTTTAACGTGGTTATATTATTTAATAAATCTTTCTTTAGGATAAAAAAGGCAACTACAATAAAATTCTATATCGCGACAGAAATTTATTAGAACTAATGATGAAAAACAATTCTTAAGCAAATGCGAATATAAAACTACAGGACTCCTACTTTCCCTGTCTTAAGTGCTTAACTTAAGATACTTTTTAATACTTTTAAAATCATTTGGAAAAATTGTTTAACAATTTTTTTAAAAAAATGTATGTAAGTTTCCTGTTATTAAATATGTGTAAATATTATAATTTAAATAGAGGGCATATTTATTGAAACAACATTTCTTACAGTTTAGGAATTATATTTTATACTTGACCATGATCAAAATTTCCTTAAATATTTGTATCCATTATTAAATTATAAAGTTAAAAAGATTTAGAGAATTCATATTATTTGCTCTGACTAATAATTAATAACATTTTAGTAAGAATATAATACAAATACGAAAGGTATAAAATGGTTTACATAATATGTAATGCATGCAAATTAATCTTAGAAGCTAGAGAAACTTTTTTTAAATCTAGAATTTTGTAAGAATTATTTGAAGATTTCGCACCAAAAAAGATCGAAGAAAATAAAACTAATTAATTTCAGAATCATTACAGTTTAAGTGCTATTTAAGAAAACCCTAAGAAATAAAGTGTAAAATATTTGTTTAATGAGCAATGCTTCCATTAAGTTATGAGATTCCTGTAGTCATATATATTTTATTTTCAGTTTTACTTTCCTTTCAAGTTTTTATTTTACTTAAAAGAAAGAAGTATTAGAGGCATTTATTATGCAGAATTTTTTTCAATAACCTTTTTGAGTAACTCTAAACCAGGAGTTCCCAAACTTTTTCCAACATCGACCTATTTTAAAAGAATAATTTTCTCCACAGAGAAGTGTCCTCTTATATTTTTATTTATACTGTATACAGTCTACAATATAATCATAATAGTAATAATTGCACTAAACACTTAAAGATAACTAAACTAGAAATATATGAAAAGAACATACGGAAAAAGAGGTCTGTTACGTTCCTGTTATATTTATTACATTATTTTTATTTTCAGTTTTACAAATATAAACCAGACTTCACAAACACAGACTGTAACTGCACAATAGCTCGATTTAAATTAATGTGGGGGATGTTCTTGACGTATTGATGTATATATTTTTAAATATTTGTCCTAAAATTGTTTACTTTTGCATAATCACTATAATTAATATAACAAATATAAGTATATATTCTATAAGCATTTTTTTAACTTTACTGAATTATATTTATTTATAACACATTTTTTTAAAAAATTGAATGCGATGTTTGTGTTTAATTTCCATAATACCATCTTCATATTAAGTATAAAATTAGTCAATAATAATCGTAAATCTCTCCACCCACTCTGTTACATTCAATCGATATTTCTAGTTTTCCTTATTAAATTTTTAGCCTGAACAAATTCTGTGCGTGTTTGTAATCAAATGAAAGCCAATGGTAATTATAAAAAAGAAATAAGACATTCCACTTTAGTTGCATTAATAGCATTTTCCTCTGCAAATCTGTATTTCCTTTATATATATTAAAACGGATATTATTATTTAATAATTACAATCCTTAAAATTGAATAAAATTTTATAACCGAAAAATCCAACTCTATTAGAACCTTGGAATTCTATAGATCCTCTTTTAAACTTCCACAGACCGTCAAAGGGCTGACCTGGACCACTTTAAGAATCCCTGTTACCTAAAGTTTTTATCGTTAATATACTAGACATTGATAATTAGCTAAATAAGATATCTAAAACAAAATTTTAGTCAAATTTTAAATTTCCTTTTGTGAAATTTTGAAGTTAAATTATCTGTATTTTTTCTGTAATTTAACTGATAAATCTTAATATCTTTTTATAAGCAAAATAAATTGAGAAGCAAAGCTTGATAATCATCTTTAGAATTGTTCAGAAATCAAAAGTAATTCAAGAAGAAAGATTACGTTTACTACTAAAATTTTTCCATTAAAACTTTGACCTTTCCGACATTAGTCATTCTTAACTAAGCGGATAAAATATTCTTATTCATTACTTAGTCATTTCCTTCATAAATTTGTCACCTTTTAGATGTTGCCAAAATTATATGTGTTTTTTTGTCACACTTCTGGAGAAAATGGCATCTGCTTAGCATTAATGTCAATTCGAGTAAATATAATGCTTTCAAGTTTAAATGTAATAGAAATAAACCTTTTTGAAACAGTATCATTGTAAAATTATAAATTTAATATAAAACACATGCACCTATAGTTGCGTTTGACTCTTTACCGAAATTTTGTTTACTTAATTTATAAATAAAAGTTTCTAGCATCTATTGAATATTTTTGGCATTATAATCGTTTGCAATTTATCTTTTTTTTTCACCTACTGTGTATGAGTTTTAATAGCAAAGCAAAGACCGCACAATAACATTTGATAATATTTAAGCAGGAAGTTTTGAATTTTGAAACAGTAGACAAATACAATCTTTTCCGATTCTGTGTGATATAATATAACTAAAGGCTTTAATAGCCTGAGGTAGAATCATCCAAACATTGATATTAAATACTATCAAAAGTAAAAAAATGAAGAAAGTTTCCTTCCTTTTCACAATCCTGTTGTTTATGCGGATGTAATCAATCTCAAAAACCGCATTCTGGTGTTTTTCTAGACTTCATAAATTTCACCAAGAAATCATTAAAGTAAATCAGGAAGTATCTATGATTATTATAGCTTTCTTAATGTAATAAACATGGAGAGATGACTATCAGATTCAGAATAGAGTTATCTGATATTGCATGATTTTGCTAAGTGACAAGCATGTATTTAGAACTCAAGAATTTTGAAAAGACTTTTAATCAAAAATTAAATTATAGATTTCTGTTTAAATAAATGAATTAATTCCCAATCTTTCACTTAGAAAAAGGTACTGATTCTAAAGAAATAACTATAAAGTAAAAGTTATAAAATTATTATTCTAAGATACATTCGATTAGATTAATTACAGTGGGACCCCGATTTAACGGGTTCATTGGGACCGAACATTTTGGTCGACAATTCGGGGTTATTCGTTCGTTCCGGATCAAACTAAATATAAACTTTCACTTATGATTTGGAAATTCTATAATATGCAACTACATAAAAAAATATAAAAACTTAGAAATTACACCCACTTTTTATTCAACAAAACAAAAAACTCTTAGTAAATTATTTCGCATCAGTTAATTGGAAATTTTAAAATACCGACTAATAGATGTTTGACAGTCTTTTTTTATTCCTGACTCTAAAGAATTATTTTTAGGCTTTGTGACATCTCTCGCGTTCTTCTTCTAACATAACTCCTACGTTCTTTGACGGCCACGATTAATGGCAAAACTTTTCCAACCCAATTCCAAGAGGAAAAACGAAGCAACAATGCAAATAAGATAACTTTTAAAAGGATAGAAAGTTTAGTGAGAAGGGATGGCAATCTTAGAGAAAGCTTAGTGTGGAACAGTTGGAAGTGAGTTTAGACGGCCTACTCAAGAACTACGGAGACGCTCACCCTCGCTAATAATTACAAGGAGTAACTATTAAACACGAGCACACCAGTCTACCTGAAAGTATCAGAATTGTTGAGTCTTCAACCAAGGTAGGAGGATTATATTCTGAACGCTAGTTTAATATTGAAGCGAGATTAGGCAGATAATTAGTTATATTTTGATAAGTGATCTAGTTGTGCTATCTGACTTAAATAAATCGGCATACTTTGGTTTATTCTCACTTAAAATAAGTTTGTTCGTTATATAAGTAATTTAAGTTAAATTCTTAATAAAAGTCATATTAAGAATTATAGAATGTCTCATCCTTCCGATAATCCCACACCTCTAACTTACGCGGAACCCCCACGACATAGCTATCGACAAATGGCTATGTTACAATGAAAAGTTTTGCCATTAATCGTGGCCGTCAAAGAACGTAGGAGTTATGTTAGAAGAAGAACGCGAGAGATGTCACAGCTTTATGCAAAGAAAAAATTACTGCGTCATCAGGTTTGTTTTCACAGTTTCCAAACAATGTAAAGCCTTAGAAAATGTAACACTTTTGTTAGGAGTTTCATTATCAATTTATGCATCAGAATCGTTATTTATTGGCTCCGACACAAATCAACAGTTTCATCAACTTTAGTTATACCGTCATAAATGTGATGTCATCTCATCATCAAAATCTTAAGATATCGACAACGTTGGGGAGTCAAATGAGATAAAGGAATTTGCTGTCCCATTCAAAACTCAAACGATAGGTTACACTTTTGACTCATCTGCTCCTGTAAAGTCTAATAATGGTCTACAACCTTTCCCGTCGAAATTTGCTGCTTACAAGAAAAGTCTTTTCTGTTCCGGACAAAAAGGGTATTTCATTTGAAATGAAATCCATTTTTTTCTACTACAAACTAATTGATTTTTTTTCACTGTTGAAATTATTCGGTTTTTCAGGGTTTACTATTTGTTAAATAGGGGGGGGGGGGCTTCATTTTAAACGAGGAAAGGGAAAAATTCGTTAAATAGGGATTCACTTAATTGAGGTCCGACAGTGTATCAAAATGCTTTCGAAAACTTTTATTGTGATAAGATACACACATACACAAATATATATACAGGCAGATTACTACACATATATCTGATTGATTCTATCCATTATTTTTTTCTATTTCAAACATTACTTAACCAAAGATGTTTAAGATAAACACAAATAAACACACACAAAGATGTTTAAATCAAAGTTATTTTTCAAAGTTTCTTAGGAAAAATATTCCAACCAATTTTTTCACTAAGGTTTATTATTTATTTATTTTCATTTTTAATAAAATTCCTCTCTCGTAAAATTTATATGCATAAGCATCTTTTCCACCTCATTTAAAATTCAAATTAGACTAGGGAATCTTGATTTATATTCAATAACAAATATGAGCGTCGACTTTTTAAAGCTGATAAATTTAAACAAAATTTCAAAAGCTGATAAAAATAAACTGTTGCATGTGCATTATTTAACTTAAAAAAACAATTTGTAAGATAGAATAGCGATAAGAAAACATATGCCTAGCTTTTGACATTTTCTTAAATCTTCTATAAATATTCTAAAACTTTCTCTCGCGCCAAACAAATTCCCTTTCAATCGAATATTTTTTCCTCCAAAAAAACTTTTGAAAATCCCTCCTCAGTTGCCATCTTATTAACATATAAATTCAAAGTCTGTCGTAAGCTCTTAAAAGTTAGTGAACCCTATTCAGAATGCACGTGGCACGGGGAAATAAATTCATTAAAGTTTTTCCCCAATTATCTTCGAAAAGCTTAAGGGCAAGGTTTCTGTAGTGGGTGAGACTGAATATGGAAGAAAAAGTTGATTGCAAAGAAAAAAAAAATGTGATTGTCAAAGCACGAGAAGAGTGTGTTCACGATCAATGGTCTGTACTTCATTTCTGAGAGTGATTCATAATCTTTGTTTTAATAAAACCGTGCTACCGTACCGTCGATCATTTATTTAATCTTGGGCAAGATGAAACACGCCCTGTGGGGTGAATTAATTTTGGTTAGTCAATGCAGGGTTTTAATAATGAGACTACAATTTGTAAAGACATACGGAAGCAAATCATGTCTTAATCAAGCAGTTTTCCGAAATTTATTTATGGTTATGACATTTATTTTACGTTATATTATGGCTTTTCTTAACCTTATTGTTGAGATTTTATTAGAAGGCATAAGGATCTTATGCATAAATATTAAGTAAAAATATGTGTTTGTTTTGTTATACTCGCACAGACTTTTTGGTTGCTTCATTTTGTATATTTTCATTGTTTCTTCGATTTTCTTCTTCCAAGCTCATTTCTCGTAATTACTTATAAGTAATTATTTCAAAATCAAAAGATAATTCTATTTTTTTTTACTATTTAACATATAATGGCGTCCTTAGATGCAATAAATGTGATATTCAAGTATAGAAATGCATTTCATTCTTTAATAAAGTATCACCAGACAGTAGTGTGATAGTGAGACTTTAACTCGAAGAATATAAAATCTGAGAAAAATTGCTTGGAAAATAACGGATGATACTAAATAAAATTGGAAATTTAATAATTTGTTTTTCTGTGTCTTTTTAAGAAAGATTCGATTAATCAATTAACTTTATGGACACAAAATTTTTTTTAAATAATAATATTTTTATATTTTCTGTGAAAAGAACTTTTAAAGTGTCAGACACATATCGACATGTTTTTATGATCATAGAATTTCTCTTGCAACTTTTGGAAATAAAGAAATTCGCAATGTAAAAAAGTCATCTGCAAGCAAGCAATATAAAGGAAGTAAAAAAAAACCTTTATAAATAACATGAATGAAATAAAATAAGTAAAAGGACAAGGAAAAAAATGTACGTTACGGAATCAGGAAAACATTCAACAAATCCATTTTCATAGAATTATTTTTCGTACTAAAATTTAACATATGTATTGGATAAACATTGAAAACATTCAAGGGAAAAATTCTTCAATGTACTTATTTTTAATTTATGTTTATAAGCATGCAATAGAGAGTTTTAAAATCAGATTTCTTTGGAAAATAAACAAATGCTTTTTCTTTTCTGACACATTTTTAATTATTTTCAACTAGTCCAATTGAATAATCGTCAAATTAATGACACGTTAATAAAAAGAAAACCAAATTATACATCAGAATGCTTGGTATTAACTCTCTTTGAAAGTGAAAAACTAAATTACAATCCAAACTGCATCGGCTTATCAACATCTTGATAGTAATCACTGGTATTAAGTGGAAAATAGGCTATTTTAAATGCTTCTTTAACAATTTATAGATTTTTACTGCAAAGAAATCAATAAATATTTTCAACAGCTTATCTGGAGCTGTAGTTTCTGTAATTTACTGCTTTTTTATCTTTCTTTAATCAAAAGCAACACGAAATCATAGAATCATTTCATAAACCAGAGCAACATACTGGAAATGAATGCTATGTAAAAAAATACATTTTTCTTTTTTTCTTATTTAAACTAATCATAGATGTTGTTGAGAGAAAAATGGTACTGTTAGTGTATTCATCCACAGCCAATTTTTCTCTGTGATTAATGTGTTTTCGTATACTTGGGCAATGTTAATAAAATCTGACATATGAGTCGGTTGTTACTGGCAAGTGATTAATTGTAACCAAGCATATTTAAAGGTGGATGCAATTTGGGTGCATCCTTCAATTTCAATTTGCTTGAACGGTTAACGAGCGTAAGTAATAAGTAAATGCAAAAATAAACTCTATAAGAGTTTTAATTAATTTATCTTTACTTTTGCTTAAACTAATTTATCCTTTTTCTTATGAAAGAATAAACATATTGCTTCCATAATTGGATTATAACTAAACGTACCAATACAAGATAAATTAAGGTGACATTTTTATCGGTGTAATCCTTTTGGATAAGATAGCATATATATAAAAAAGAGATGTTTGTTTCAAGGAATGGTTTAAAAATACAATAAAAAATCGAAACATTTAAGTCACTATTATTATTCTTATTGGGAATCATTTTCCTACTATTCCACTGCAATTGGAGGATTCGATAAGACAATTTTTTCCTCAGAAAAACAAAAAACAAAAGCTTCGGAGCTATCTTATTCCAGCATTCATAAACAGGAAGCATGTTTAAGCGAAACATTCATTAAATTTTCTTGCTAAGAATAATATATACATTAATGTAAAAAGTATCCCAATATTAAGCATTCTACATTAACTTTTTATTGTATTTTTCTATATCAATTGATATGATGAAAGAAATCATGCATTTTTTTACTTGTAAAAGTGTAATTGATGCTCAATTATAAAAATACAGAAACCCTGATGGACAATAGGATCTTAAATGGAAATTGGTAGCGTAAATTGCAAAGTTTTTACAAAAAAAAATCCAATTAACTAGAGTTCAAAGCAATATTTGTGTCAGATATTTATAATAGTTCGCCCAGTGGCTGAGTGGCAGCGTATCCCACTTCCACGTCACAGGTCCGGGGTTCAAATCCCGGACTGAGAAAGATCAACTCAGCTTTTCATTCCTTCAGGGGGTCGATAAATGAGTACCAAGCTTTCTTGGGAACTAAACAGTGAGGGTTTTCGCGTCAGATTGACCACCTGACCGGAACATCAGCTCATGGTCCTCAGTGCCCAAGGTCATGAAAACTGAGAAGGGCACAGTAGACCTTCACCTTCATGGGCTGTAGCGCCACTGAGTTTAGTTTATTGAAAAAGTTCAGAAAAAAATAAAGTATGTAAAACAGGGACATCAATTTATAAATACATTTTACGAAAACTATGAAAAATATTGAGATGGTAATTATAATCAATTGCCATATAAAGTGATAAATGTATAATGCATGTCGAAAAATATTTTTTATTTTGAATTAATATTTCATCAAATACTTATACAGCTTAAAAACCGTTCTAACTACATCAATTTTTCTAAAACGCATCTCACACAAGTAAACAAACAATAAATTTTGCTTCAAGGCTTGGTTGATTATTAAATTAAGTCATAAAACGGACACAAAATGTTACGGAGAGAGAAACAAGTACACTATTAGGAAAAGAACAAAACATATAATAGATGCTATTAGCCATTACATCTTACGAAAAGTTACAAAAAGAAGCACACACTAAGCTTAATTAAATAACGCTTGATGACATTTTCTGTTTTAGAAACTCGTTATGTCCCTGATAATGAGCCATAATACCAGAGTATTATTTATTTAAAATTCTTAGAGCTAAATACTAGAAGAGAAGTCTAAAAATGCTGCCTCAAAAGTTACAAAAGCAAAAGAAAACAATTTTAAAATGAAAATTTAATTGGAATGCAGACTTTAAATATTTAATGATCTTCAGGGAAATTTTCTATTCTTCAAAACTGATTTTAATTAGATGTTATTGTTTTAGTTTTTGAAGGAATTTCAGTTGTAAGTTTGTTACTAATCATTGCTTAAGAATAAATATCTAATTTTAATAAATCGAAATTTACATTAAAGTTATTTTGATACATTTTGATGTTATTTGATAGCAAATTTATTTTCTTGCTAGCTTACAAATAAACCCGAGTCATTAATTCTAATACTTATAAGATCGAATAAGCAATTATTTTCATTTCCGCAATTGTTAACTGTAACAGCGAGTCTTGCATATTTAAATTTCCTTGAATATAAATTATTATAACAGAACAATCTGTAATTACTTAGCCTAAATTGTATTTTAGATTTGTAATTAAGCTACAATAAAAACTCAACATGATTTATTCTATTATACGCTATCTTCTTGAGAAACTTGACTTTCCAATAGATTCAACATTAGTCTTGATAGTTTGAAACCAACCATTTGAGATAAGCACTCAGACTAATTTAGTGATTATCGTCGGGTGTAAGATCTGTTATTATAATTAATCAATCACAGTAGTGAATTTAATGCAATGTTAAACTTAATTTTGACCTGTAAATGGCAATGCTTTAATTCACATATAACCCTGACTAACCATTTGTTGAAGATAAAATATTGATTTTTATCTATTTATGGCAATTCATTAGTTATTGGAATATATATTAATAAAATATCATGTAATGAGAATCACCTAATTTCATCTACTTTTATTATTTACATCGGTGTCATTATTTATCGTATCTAGTAGCACTAGAATAAACATCACAGTTTCAACTAATTTGTGACAATGATTACAAATGCATATGTAACATTAATGTGTGACTGATTTGTAACATTATGATTGCTTTTTTTCACATTTCTTGATAGATCTTTGAAGTAAAAATCATATATAAAAATTATTTCGAATTTAAAACTAGAGAAATAAATATCATTCGTTATAGTATGAAATGCACAGAATGTTTTACAAAGTAAATTACGTTTAAAAAATTGTTTTGTTTGCTATGTTCGTCCAATGAGAAAGGTGTTTGCTCTACAGAGGCAAGACTGTCAGTTAAAACCCAAATGTCCCTGAAGTCAAGTTCAGAAGATGTGTCAATATATTGTAGGCCCTTATAGGCTGCAATAAGCACAGACTTAAAAAAAACATCATTTAACATTTTTAATTGTAATAATTATTAAGCTATCAAGTGTTACAATGTGCACGTCACTTAAGAAATATTTCCGTCACCCTTATTGCCATCGGTATATATTTTTAGCGTAGAATGAAGGATGCTATAGATAGTTTCTAGGTCTATTTGCTACTAAATGCTAGGACCTCTGATTTTTTAAACACCCGGGTCATGAAAAAATGTTAATATATTATTTGTATGCGTATTTACTGTACTAGAGTTAGTATAAAGTATGCATACATACCCTACTAGCATACATACTAAGCTACAAAAATGTTAGTATGTATGTCATTAAAGTAAAAATGCTAGTTTCTTGTATCGTACAGAATTCCTGTAATGTAACCTCTTTTCGTTTCAGTAATTCTCATTTAGAGATACTCGGTGAAATATTGCTGAAAGATATAATTCTGAAAAACGATCGGATTGAAAGAACGACATTTAAATTGGAACTGTCTTTCTGAATAAAGTACTATTTTTTTCCGGATTTCGATACATAAAGGAATTTTAAGCAAATTCAATATAATTAATCAACGGGATAGACTTGAAATATTCCCTAAAGGCAAAATATATCTAAAACAAAAATTTTGATATTATTATAGTACCATTTTGAACTATTCATCACCATTCTTGAAAAAAAAGTACAAAAGTAAAGAAAATTATTAAAGTATAATATGAACAATAAGTAAGTTGGTATTATTGCTGAGAGAGATTTCTCTCCTTTCTACTGATACAAAACGAATCGTTTTCTCAATAAAAATAGTTAAGAAGTAAAAGTTTGGACATTTTATAAAATAGTTCTAATATAAGTCATTAGTTAGCATCTGTTTCGTACTCAGTTAATAGTAAATTACTTGAAAACGATGGAGTTTGAACGACTTGTACCATAGAATTTATTTCGTCATCAATCTCAATCACATTAGAACTTTTATAATACGAAACATTTTTTCTATCTAAATAACTTTTGCAATTCGTTGGTATGTTGTCGTTTGCGTGAATTTACTTAATCTCAATGAAGCGCGCGAAGACTTAAATAGAAGAAGATCAAAAATTTTCAGGACAAGGAATTATTGACTTACTTAATATTTGCAAACTGAGCACACAAAAAATAATAAAGATTACATGATTTTTGAGTGAGTATTAATTAACGTGACATAATCATCAACAGGAGGGTTATTGGTGACGGACCTAGTAAATTTGAACCACAATCAAGTGGAGAGGACGACAACTGAGCTGGCACCCTCCTTACCAAACTACTACACCATGCCAACGGAAGGACTGAGTCTCGACAGTTTTAACGTGCGTCATCTCCTCCACATGGCAGCGTCTTCAGTGGCACTGGGTTTGAGCCCATGACTCTCCAGCTACGAGTTCGTGACCATGACCATAAGGCTACCGAATCTACTACGTGATTCTTGAAGCAGGCTCAATAATCTTTACTATTTTGACATACAGACATTCTGTGCCAAAAGGATTTATTCCCTGTTTTCTAGTTCAGATAACCCATTTAAAAGAGGAAAACAAAGAAAATATATATAAAGATATAATTAAAAATATTACTTAATCCTAAAATATATTAATTCTGAAACTTTTTAATATATAAAAGAGATAAAATATCTTTGCTTTAAAAATTCAATTAATTGACATCCGTCAGTTAACCATACACACACGATCATTTTTTAGGAAACTATTTTTATTGTTTTAATAAAATTAGTACACCGTAGCTGAATTTTAAAAGATAAGTTCTAATACGAACTTTAGTTGAAGCTTTTCGTTGAACTCCAGACAAAAAAGTTTTTCAAACTTTAAACAATTTTTATCACAAAACTAATCTAAAACGCTCTTTCATACAAACCATCTAAAATTATCTAAAACAAAAGAAGGGTTCTTCAGAACTAACTTCAACTCTATTAAATAATTAATTAGAATTAATTGCAGGATGCCAGAGGCTATGGTTTTTTTTATTAAGATATTTTCTACGATAAAACAAGTTTCTCGCATCTTTAATAAAAAAAATACCTCATCGTTTATCGATAACAAAATTAAGAAACTCATTTCATTTTTGATGAGGTTGTAGTTTTTGCTCTAATCCATCCTTGTTATTCTTATTATGCCTCTTTTCGTTTTTTATAAACTTCATTTATTTTCTTTTTTTCAATAGATTCCTTCAAGTGTTCAATTTTCTTTAAATTTTCATTTTCGCTCAGGATAAAGAATGGTGGAAAGAAAACTGTGTCGGAAGGTGAAAAGTTACGAAAAATAACAATGAATAAGGGAATAAAAAACAAATAGAGGGGATTGACGGTATAAAGAAGGAAATGCTGCTAAATTGAATTTTCTTTTTCTTTTTACGTTGATAAAGAATATTTCGAAACCAAACGATGGAGATGTCGTGAAAGAACGCACATAAGTATAAAAAGTGATAAAAAATAATAAATTTATTCAGACTTTCAACTAACTAATTTTTTCTTAAATTTGAAAAATGGGAAATAATAAGTTTTATGTATGAGGTACCAAATAAATTAAATTATCAGTTTAGTTGCATTTATAATGTTTGATAAATACGCATAAAAATTATGTCTGCCATTCCCACCCCCTTTTTTTTACCTATATATTCCCGAATTATACATAAATTTTTTTCTCATTTGCTAATTAGCACAAAATAATGATAAAATTATAAGATATTTATTTGAAATTGCAGCATAAAGCTTCATTTTAAATCTAAAACAACAAAAGCTGTAGTGCCTCTTTTAATTTTGAAAATGTTTGAATTATAAATTTATTACAATAAGTATTCTACTGTTATTCTTTTATTTAAAATCAACGAAATTTTTTTTAAGTTAATATTAATAAAATATTAATAGAAGGGATATTTTTTAAATAGCAATGCGCATATACTATATCCTGTTATAAAAAGATTTTACATTGTCAAAAGTAATTTTTAAGATACTTGACAAATTTTACGTAGAGTTTTAAGCACGTTATTCTACATTCCTCGATTTTTACATTTTATCTGTTGAAATAATTCTGCTTTCCTAGTAAAACTGAATCATAGGAGCTCTGCTCTCAGTAAAGTTATTAATATACACTTACTATATAAAATATAATCTTATCTTCAATCATAGATTTTTAATCCACAACGCATATGCAGCCGGATATTGAGCAAAGTAAAACGTAACACATTTTTTCTGATACACGTGAATGAAATAAAGATATGAAGTGAAATAATCAGTAATTTTAAGATTAAAAAAAAAGCATTAAATATCTCGAAAAGAATTATTTTGAACATTATCAAAAATATGTAGACATATAAAATATCTGCTTTGTTTATTTAAAAATTGATATCTATTTCTTACTAGTTGTGAAGATTTCTGTAAGAATACAGCTCTTAATAACGTAAATATATGTTGTAACACACAGAGAGAGAGAACTTAACTTTTAACAAAATATAAGATTACAAAACATGAAATTAAGAATTATTTTAGATAAAGTATTTCGCATACATGATTGTTCATTACGTTTTGTTTTTCGAATATATTTTTTAACTAATTTCAATATCTGGCTTATATTTGAATACGTGTTTTTAAACAGTTTCATAGAAACAAAATTTCATCATTTTTTTACTGCTATTTTTGCTTATAGCAATAGCTTAGATAACCAAAAAAAATTCACTAATTTCCATTTTTTTGATACTCTCCATACTTGATTTTATTAATTATTTTATAGATTTTCAAATGCCGTTTCCAGTATATTTGTTTAAATGTTTTGATCCTTTTGACGCTTTTTCTATTATTCTCTATTTATGTATCCTTGACCTTAAGGGTCGGCTATTCTTCAGTAGGAAGGATTTGTTTTTGTTCACGATGCATGAAACAAACTATCCAATGCAAGTTCTTTGAATTAATTGCATTTTCCAATAAAGCTTTTTACTCATATTCATTTTTTCTCTTAAGATTTATGATTTGAATGAATAAGATTGAATAAAACATAATTCAGTCTGATTAGAGATCACAAAAGAGCATTTACGTATTAATATAATCCTTGAAAAAGGAATAGCTTTTATTTTAACAGCTTTACGAGTCATTTCTTTAAAAATGAATACAAAATGTTTCACACATGTAAAAACTGGTTTTTGAGATATTCATTACTAAGTTTTAAAGTTATTAATTAATGCTATTTATTCTATTCAGGAAAAAATAATCCCATTTCTTTCAATAACAGAAATATGTTGAAATCTATTAAGAATACATAGTTATTTAAAATACTGAAAAAAACTTTTGAGAGTTGTTTTTTTTTCAATTCATATGCAGAAATAGCTATTTGGAATAAAAATTGTATATTGTACTGGAATTTTTTAAGAGTACTATTTTTTTTTATATATATATATATATATATATATATATATTCTTTATAATATTTTTGTCCCAAAAAAGCTTATTATCTATAATAAAATGTCAAACACCGTGTCTATGGAATTTTTCTTCTCTATCTTAAAAATGACGAACAACAAACATTAAGTTAAAACGAATAAGTTATTTAAAAATTTAGTAACAGTTTGAAAACCAGACATATTCCAAATAATCACACGCATTTTATGTTTACTTGTGGTAACTAGTTTCAGAGTTTTTGATTCAAACGCATTTTTCGAAGATATTTTTAAAATGCTCTGTCGGCAATCAAAGCTGGGTATTTGCTCTGATGGAATTATTTGTTTTAGTTGCTGTATATAAATTTTAAACATGAATGACAGTAATATATTTTAAACACATAAGAGAAATACAAATGACTTCTATTTGTGTATTTCTCTTATATGTTTAATGCATACATTACGATTTTTTTTTTTTTTGTATAACTATTTTTTTTTCAATAATTATCTTGATGAAATAAAATGGAGCTGTGTCAGAAATATCTGTTATTTAATGAAAAACTTTACGCAATTTCTCCGATAATTTTCGTAACAATGTAATTTGTGTAATTTTTACCATTTTTCAGTAACATATATATACCTACTTATTACACTTTTAGGCCTCCCAAGTCACATGGCAAAAGCCAGTGACAGGATTGTTATTTCTAATATGTAAGAAATTTTAGATTAAAAAGATAATAGAGTCACTATACTATAAATTACACATGAGCTCCAATTTTTTGATATTTCAAGCGGATGATAAATTCTTACTGATTATATAGAATACTCTTTCATGATTTTTAGAGAATCAATAGAATGACACATCATTCGAATTTAAATACTATTAATTAAGGTATTCGACTATCCTAAAATCGTGAATTTTGCCAAAAATTGACATTTTTTTTTATGATTTCATTTTATATGCCATCTTATTAGCTTTATAAAAATATACCAAGTTCATTATTTTCCATTCACTAGAACAAAAACTACAAGTATTTTAGTAAAAGCAAATGCCACTACTTCGAACAAGATGTTATACTTTAAAATGCGTTTTACTCGAAACGTGTTTTTTTAAATGCTAAAACGGGGACAGCGATTGCTCAAAAAGTTTTGAAAAAAATCAACTGAATTTTGTTGGGTATGATCTGTATAGTAGTAGAAGTGTTTTAACCTTCAGATTTATGTGAATCACTGTTTTATTACAAACTTTACAGTTTCTTATGTGAATATAAACTTTTTTAAAGCAATTTCACACAGATAGTAACTAAGATAAAGTGCTCTAGATTTTGTAAAAATTAAAATATCTCTTATCCTGAAGGTCATTTCAAAAATGAATAACATAGCAATACATCAGAATTGAAAAATTGAAAATGTGTTCATAAGCTTTTGGTACATGATGGGCCCCGTTTATGTTATTTTTTGTCAATTTTTACCTATTGTTTTCCATTTTTGTAATAATATTTTCTTTTTCTCTTCTTAATTTTAGCATATTTTTCTTAAAATGTACTAAATAAATCTAAAATCCACAAAAAAATCCCCATATCTCCATACTTTTTTTTTTTTTTTTAAAGTTGTCTCAAGTAATCGCATACCTTTTAAGATATACTATACTTTTAATAACATTACTATTTACCTTCGTAGTTAATTTATACACATCTTAAGTTTATACTTGGAAATATATTTTAAATATATTTTAATTCTATACAATTCAAAGAAATTTCAAAAAGTACTATGCATGAATAATCTAAAAATAAATGTGAGAGACACACTTTTAAAAGGAATGAAAGACTGGAAAAAAGAAAAATATTGGAAACCAGTCTACGCAGAAACACTCTTACTAAGATTTACTATAATTGCGGAAGATACTAAGAGAGAAAGAAATGAATGTCTCTGACCTAAAGAAGTAAATTAAAAATTACTTCTTCAAAATTTAAATATTAATTTAATATTTTCTGATTATTCGAAAGTTATTCTATTCATAGTTTCTGTAAGTGTTCCACTTTATTCAAGGAGTATGAACTCGATTTTATTTAATGAATGTTTTTTAAATATAGGTTTCTTACCATCTTTTGCTCCAGGAATTCTTTTTCTTATAATACGATCTATATACGAGCAAAGCAAAAGACATGATACTGTGATTATTATTAGACTAAAACTTAATTCTAGGTATTAAATCATAATTATATAATTCTAGCTTTTAAAATGTAGTATAATCCTTACTAATATTATAAACGCGAAAGTTTGTAAGGATGTTTGTTACTCTTTCACGGAAAAACAACTGAATGGATTTTAATGAAACTGTACAATAATATAACTTATACATCATAATAACACATATTCTATAATTTATAAAGATAATGTGTGAAGTTTCCAGAATATAACGATAATTTTCAAGAAAGTAGGAAAAAATTCTGCCATCTACAAAAAAGCCTGCGACAGCATATATCTTTTTTGTGTGAAGCAAAACTTTCCCTTTTGTTTTGTCTACGCCATGCCTCAGTACGCGCTCGCTTTTAATTTATTCCTTTGATCAGTGTAATCACTATTTTTTTTATTTCATAATAATACTAGATTTCGAAGGGGGAGGTGGTGGCAAGATTTTAACATAAAATAAATTCAACAGAAAGTAATATTAATGTATTACACTTCCAGATATAAATTATTTACACTGTTTTAAGCGTTCATTATACAAAATTTGTAACAATGTGTTCTTTTTGCTGAGCAGAGATCAGTTTAGGAAGGTGCTTTCAAAAATCGACTGACAAGAGAGCTACGGGGAGTTATAAATAAATAAAAATCCCTTTTATCAGCTATAAGATCTACAGACTTAAAATTTAACAAATTTGTTTGTTTTTTTGTTCAGCTGAGATATGCAAAAAGCTTTTGCAATTCACGTAAAATTAACTCATTAAAAACTTCTTTATCCTTCAATATGTATTGTTTAATTTTTCAATTTACCAGTGCAAAGAACGGGTATACCAGCTAGTAGAAATATAAAATAAAATTTTATTTTTTAATTAATTGGAAATTGTCGGAGGAAACTTATTTTCTGTTTATTTTGAATGAAACCTGAATCAACATAATCTGCCCTTCGCATTTAACATAAACGTAATTTACTGATGTCTGGAAATTAAAGTTAGAGCTTGATTGTTTCCTCATTTAAGCTCATGGATTCCTATTTAAAGATGTCATCTCCAAGACTATACAAAAGTTTATTAGTAATGAAACTCGCAGTTTCGAGCAGTGGTTAATTGATAAGAATTCCTTTTCTCCTAAATTCCAAACCGAACTATTTCACGACTCTGAGATCCAGCTTAATTTGACGTGCAGCAGTTCCTGATTATGCTCAGTGATCAGTCTTAAGTAAAATCGGAAATTTATTCCCATGATCTATCGAACACACAAGGCGAGACCCCGCTATTGATAGGAATTGAATCATGAGTTCCAGCCCTGATTCTGCCAAATATAGTCGTGATGAATAATGGATGCTACAGCACTTTAAATCGAATTAATTCTCGAAGTCTTCACGATGCAAGGTGATGGTGTTAGGAGAGTAAATTACCAGTTCGGGCGTCATTTTCGTAAGCAAGGTTTTAAATTAAGTCTTTTACCAATAGCTGTTTTATAGCTCGGAAGAGAAAAATGTATTAAAAACTATCAACTTAAAATACAGAAGGCGTAAGAGTACATCGTTCATTATTACCTTTTACTGATATATTATATTTTCAGTCAAACATTACGTATACACTAGTGTAATAAGACAATATATTAATATTTTTTAAAGCTTATTTCTAACTATATTTTTTAATCCCTGCCACTTAGTTTTCTTGTTAAAAATCATGCTTTCTTTTTCATTTACTTCTACGTAATTTCTGTAGAAATACCGTGAAGGTTATTTTGCTTCGGCTTATTAAGTTGAAGGTTAAAAGTTATTTCGTTCCATAAATTACGTATTAACAAAAAATATCTACTGTGTAGTTTTAAAGAAAACTTTAATGTCGATAAATAGAGCAAAACTTCTTGATCTCATAACCTTTTTTTTTTAAGTCAGCGAAAACAATTTGTGAAAGAGCTGAAAGAAGCATTTTATATATTCATATTTAGTACTTTTAAAATCAACAAAGACTGATAGTAAGAACGTGTCTAAGCTTTTCCTAAGAGTTGAAGAATACGTAGATTAATTTAAATTTAGAAATGGAACCTTGCTCAATGAAAATGTACGACATGACCATTGACTGAAAACAATACTTTTCAAAATCATGCTAAGAGTTAATAAAAAGGAGGTTACTTTATTTAATCTTAGAAATCTTACCTATAACTACTACATTCTAAAGACTTAACTATGCAGATGTATAACTACATGTATATCCGGAAAAAAATTTAGAGCATATTTTTTGCAATTTAAGCCTTATAAGAAAATTTCTGTAGCAATATTTTTATTTCCGAAATATCTATATTTTTTAATTACAAGTTGCTGTTTAAAGATAATTTTCAGATTTCGAAGGAGCTACAACTTTTTATATAAACATTTAAGCGATCACATGGAAGAAAAAAAGTTTTAAAGTGGTGATCATTATCAAGAATCATTTTTACCTCTTAAAATATCGAAATGTCATAAAATATGAATTAAATAATTTTTCACTAATTTACCGGAAATTAAAAAATAACTTGATTTACATAAACAACTTAAAAGTAAGGCAGCTAATCACATAGGCAACGCAAACGATAGGAGAATCTGACCACTATTCTATTTGTATAGAATTTAAAGTTTGAACTCCCATCGAGATGGAAAAACATGCCATATTTTTAATGTACTTCATCTTACACAATAAAGTGTTGTACTAATAAAAGAATAATTTATTTAATGAACACGAAATAAAAATTGTAATACGTAGCAAAAAAAAAAAAAAAAAAAAAAAAAAAAAATGCAATCTTGAAAATACAAAACAAATTATTGGAATGGAGGCTGAACCAATTTTGTCCCGTTTCATAACTCTCACTAGTGACTGAACAAAAAATAGCTCCATGAAAGGATCCTAAAACTATAAATAGCTTACGAAATTGATAACTGAAATGTTATTGGAGCATCTGTCTGGAATTCACAATATCTGAAGTTCGATTCAAGGTCGAAATGAAGCGTCTTAGAAATATGATCAAATGGCATGGAAAATAATAATAAAAGTGGAAATGGATTTTCCAGAAAATAATGAACAGGTTTAAAATATTTTTTTTAAAAAAA
>BMAV01002271.1:459817-480174 GCA_019973955.1 Trichonephila inaurata madagascariensis
CAATTATATATACTCTAGATCAGCGGTTCTTAAACTTACGATCGCCTGACCTCCTTTTATGTACCAACTTGACATTGCGGACCCCAAAATTTTGAACAGCCTTCCCTGACTCCCAACACATGGTTCAGTGATTTAAAGGTTCCTTAATGATCTAAAACTACCCCTACTTTTTATACAGACTTTTTTTAATATTTGTTTTTTCTTTAAGAAAAAAGTAAACATTTAATTAAAAATAATTACGTTGTAATAATGGCTATATTGTAGCAAACAAAAACAAACCGAATTAATACTCTTGATCGAAATACATGTTCTCGTAGAGTTTTTCATTAGAGGCAATTTAGTGATCTTGTCTAGGATGGCACCTCTTTCAATTTTTCTACGAGGTATATCAGAGTCTATAAAAGAGGGAGACTTTCGCGGACCCCCTAGAAAGGCACTGAGGACCCTCGGGGGTCCATGGACCACAGTTTAAAAAGCACCGCTCTAAATGAAAGATAGTTAGATACTTTTGGATACTAAAATAGATGATAAATTAAATTAGATAGATTTGGATACTAAAATTTTTTTTTTTTATAAAATTCGGACACACAAAATAGCGAACGATGCAGTATGTATAAATATAGCAAGTGGTGTTATGTAGAAAGTGTTATTTTATTTTAGCTTAATTCCTTAATAAATATGAATTACGGTATTTAATCGAATCTAAGCCGCCCTCGATTCTAAGCCGCACTCCCAAATTTTCGACACGTTTTTGATAAAAAAGTAGAGAAAAATGTAAAATGTTTTACCGAAATATATACGATATTTACTAAATTTAAAAAAAATTAAAATAAGAACTAATACGAAATGAATAATTTTTATTTTACCAGTATTAAAAACTCTTAAATACCTACATGAATCTGTAATTGCTCTAACCGTCGATATCATATATAATTTCCCTCATTCAACGAATTCCTCCGCCTTCGATTCTAAGCCGCACTCGATTTTCAGTAGTATTAGCACTGGAAGAAAAGTGCTGCTTAGATTCGAATAGATATGTCTTAAAAAAACTTAATTTTAACATTTCCAAAATAATTGAATTCTTGATTATGCAGAAATGGACACGGTTTTGAAAAGAATAATAGTTTAGACCACACAAGACATTTTCTCTAGAGGTTGAAGAGATACACATGACTGAAAGGAAATGAATGAAAATCCTAGGAAATGAAGGATCAAATGCAACAAAAGTTAGAATTCCCATTGCAGTTCGAGACGAGGTAAAAATATAGCGTTTCCTTTTCTCTTCAAGATATAGTGCACGTATTTCCAAAATAAGAATTTCAAGAATTGGATTCTTATTTTTCTCTGTTAAAAATAAATAGGCCACCAAGTTTAATGAATTTAAAATGTAAATTCTATAATAAATTCATTCACACAAGGTCATTCGATATTTGTGTTAGGCCTTCTCTATAACCTAATTAAAAAAAACTCATTTCAAGTCTCATTTTCAAAAATGTAATGCTCCAAATGTTTATTTGTTAAATTATAATTTAAAACTAAACAAAAAGTACAAATTGAAATATAATACAAATTCCTTATAATAAGTGGGCAACTCATAAATATTCTCTCGAATTCTTTTTCTTTTTAAAAATTATTTAGAAGTTTCTTCTACGAACGGTTGATGTTAATGAAAGTTTTAATTTACTTCAGAAAAACTAAAAGTGAGAGGAAATTTTTCTTCACACGAACAAAAGGTTCGTAATTAATTTTCGGAACTTTTAAAGTAGTTTTTTTCTCATCCATCTGGTCATGTTCTTTTTTTCTTCTTTTTAGTTGGAAAAGAAAAATAAATTCAGACGCTAAACCGGGTAAAAACATTACAAACAGAAGTTAATTTGACAGAAAAAAAAAAAAAAAACCAAAAACTATAAAAACTGCTTTTACTTGTACCTTTAATGAAAGTAGAAGCATACTTTTAACAGACATTTTTGGTACTTTTTATGATAAAAATAGGGCCAAGTATATTTATAAAAATATTTGTTATTTTAAAAACAGTTTATTTAAATATATAATAAATTGTTTTAACAGCATCTAGAGTTTCAAGAGACCATGTGGGGACATACTTCTTAATTTTAAACCACGTTCAAGACGACGAAGTACTGTATGAAGTTCATAGGTTCAAAACGGTAAAATGTAATCTAACATGACAGAGGCGACACCTAAGATAAAATCTCACCATGAAGAACTAGAGATGTCAATAGAAAATAAGAGTCTCACACAGTATGTTCAAGGAAACCCAGATGTGTATACACAGCAAAGAAAATAAATTAGTTATTTTCTCATAATTATTCTAAATGTGATTGATTATTGAAAAATACGATATTACAATACTTCAGAATAATAATGATCATGCTTTGATATTGATTTAATTTACATCGCACTCTAAAGCAATACGAGGGATACTGGAACTCGTAAATTTGAACGACAAGAACGACATCAGATCTGGTGCCTCCTTCTGGAAACTTCCATAACGCATCAACGTGAGGACTTTCAGTCACGACAAATTTAACGTTAATCAGTCCCTCTACACGGCGGGTCTTCAGAGGCACTAAGTTTCGAGCCCACGACCATCACCACTCGGCAACCTTGAACATTTAAAGATCATGCAGAGAAAAATATGCAATTTTTTTAAGATCAATAGAATGCAAAATTTACCATTTCTTGCCATGAAGAGTTACCTATCATTTACGTCATTTACTTTATTTATTTATTGTTTCAAATGGTAATAAAATAAATAGTTCATAGTTTTTAATCCCATTATTACACTTATTCGATTTTTGTAGAATCCAAGGAAAAAAGACCAACAATAATTTTTTACTAATCATACGGTTCCTACTTTTTGTCCATTTTTATCTTTCATGAATGAAAGAGTCTGTGTTCGGTTTTATAACTGCAGGAATCTGGTCACATTCACAGTCAAGTAAGTCTGTTCCCATACACGACTTAAAAAGCCAGTTCCTATTCATGTTAATTCTTAACAGGCTTAAGTGTTCTGATGCAGTATCTAGAAACTATTTCTAATTGTTTTTGTAGAAAAATATGAAATAAAAATAATGGGTTTCGTGAAATAAAAATAATACACAGTTAGACGGGTGCCGATAGTAAATAAGAGGGAGAGGGAGACGTAACAAATTTTTTGGGCACTCCTAATACTTTGTATCATAAAAAGATACAGACAGAAAATACTTCCAAGATAGTCTGTAGGAAAAGTCATGAACTATCTACATGGGTAAGAGGGTTATTAAAAGGAATTTCTACGCAGACATTTGAAAAATAAGATAAAAAATGGAAATATTAAAAGGCAATAAATCCAAGGACAGCCAAATAAATTTACTGCCCACGTTAATTTATTAGTTTATAAGTAACGCGTCATTTAAAAAGGGACGAAGAAATAATTTATCATAGTCCTCATAAAAACAAATTTTGATTTTCTAACTTAATCCTTTCTTTACGATTAATAATTAAAATTGATCCAAGTAGGGTTAAAGACCGAAGGTACTTCGTGTTTTTATGAAAGATTCTAGAAAGGAGAAATACCGATTCTCCCTTGCAAAATATTGTCTTGAATTCTTTGAGTCAATATAAAAAAGTATTAATAATTAAATCAGCGTCAAAATAAGCAATTTCATAAGTAATCAACTTTCAATACAGTTTTTCGTTCCGAGAGTATTCATTTAACAAATGGTACACGTTTCTTTTGAATTTCCTTTTGTAGAATAGATGTAATTTATATCTTCTTGTATGTAAAATAGATGTAATTTATCTTCTTGTATGTAGAATACATGTATTTTTTAAACCAAGACATAACATGCGTTTTCAAATAGAAATTAGTAAAATCATACAATAAAATTTATTGTAACAAAACCACACAAGATATATATATATATATATGGGATTAGATATTAAGGATTTAATCAAAAATACTTTCTTAACTTCGAAACTTTTCTTGAAAAAACGGGGATAATAAACAGCTGAATTTTCTTTGCTGGTTATAATTTTTTTTAAGGGAAACTTATGCATCGAAAATTTTTCAAATGTATTTTAATCAAGTAATTAATAATGAAATAACAATATGGTAAACGATAAGCGAAATGATAAGATACATTTACATAAAATATCCTCAAGTAACTTTTTTCAATATTTAATCACAGATATATAATCATGAAACAAGAAATTGATTTCAGCAGATGACTTTTTAAACCTTACATAGGTAAAAAAAATTTAAGTTTAAGCTAAAAAATAAAGTAAAGAATAGAAATAAAAAAATTTTTCTACAGATTAATATTACTTCTTTTAAAACATTTTAATTACCATACATAGTTTGAATGTAGAACAGAAGTAAATTTATCTTTTCGCAACAGATTTAGTCAACGTAATTTAAATAGTTGTTGAATAATTATAACAATTTAAGTGAAAACCTAGCTATACTTCAGAATTACATATACGAATACAATACACATTATAGGGTGTTACATTTTTAAAAGTGAAAAATTTTTGTTCTAATATAAAATTTTTATGCAAATATAGTGTTAAAAAAATCAATGAATTGACTGTTTTTTAATATTATGACAAATAATATTGAAAATTATCATAACATCGTTACTCCAGTCACATCCCACAATATAATCTTTGCTACTATTAAACCTCTAATAAGAAAAAATAAAAATATAATATAATAATAATACAATAAGTAATCGATGCAGATGTTTGTGAGTCACATTCATCAGAAATCAATTTAAGAAATATTTCAATCCGTTTCCTCATCATTTTGCAAATAAAACCAGATTCTCAGCAATCCTACTCTTCAGGAACAAATATATTTCTTCTTTAAATAATTAATAAAATTAGCTTTCTGTCTTATTTCTGAATCCAGAAAACTATACAGTTTTTTTTATTTTATTTCAAAATAAATATTCTTGAAATAATCTTTCTTAAACTGCAAATGTTACAGTCTGCCATTAAAGAATATGATACATATTCAGTCGTAAAAATGACTTAAATATGAGTAAAAGAAAAGTATTTATTCACTTTAAAGTTCCATACTTATGCAAACAAAGGAAATAAACTTCTCTTATTAATATTAAGATTGCTGTAATAGATCGTAGAATAGAGCATGATAAAAAATAAATTCATATGCTGACATTATTCTCTATTTTTTTTTATTTGATAATAATTGTTTATTATCACTTAGTGGCAGGCAATAGAGGAATGATTATTAAATTTATATATATATTTTACCACTATCGTTAGATAATTACATTTTCTCATCGCGACGTAAAAAAATAAATTGTTCCCCAGGAAATTGCCCACATAATATAAAAAGGCGTGAATAATAAAATATAAGTGACTTTACAACATTTTTTTTTTAAATTCGTCAAAGATGAAGATTTTTATCGTATTTGAATCATAAGATATAAAAAGTGCATTTACTATGAAAAAAATGCAAAAAAATTTTTATTACTAAACCACATGAACGATTTAATTTTCTTTCCTTTTTCTTCGTTTGAAAAAATGAAAAAAAGGGGGTGAGCATTACGTGCAGGATGAATAATATTCAACAAGCTTTAAAATTTACTATATAATTCAAACTTAACTATCATCATGATTAATTTATTTGAATCTACGCCATTCTAGAAATATACTAGAATTAATGGCAATGTACCTCAGAATCTTATATCAGGGTCAATAGGTATTTTACATCGCAGAGTATTTGCCATTTTATACATCGTAGATAGGATAGCACCTTAGAAAAGATAGCATACTTCTAGAACAACAATCCTTTAATTTCATTAGGAATGTCAGTCCTTTTAAATAAACGATGTTTCGATTCACGTAGAAGTCTAATTTTTATATATACTAGTCTCTTTTTTTTAAAAAAAAATCTTTCCTTTTTATACCCGGCGTATAACCTGTCTTATTTTTTGTGTTAAAAAAGCGTGTTATACGCCGGATTTCACGGTATATATACTTGAACAGACCCAATACTACGGCATAACAAGTTTTGGGTGATATTAGAGTAATAATTTGCGACTCGACTTAAAAATTTCTGGTAATAAAGTTTACGCTCATGACCACTAGGCAATCACATGTCCTAGAAACTACCCTATAAAAAATAACTTCTATACTACAATAACCTAGAAAGACGTTCTATTGTGCAGCAATGTTGGTTTTTTATCTGAATCCATTTTTTTGTTTATATTTTTCTAATTGTATTAAAAATAAATTCCGATGGGTACATATTATTTGGAATCGGTTATTTTCCGAAATATTTCATAATATTAGTAAGAATATATAAGTCTCAAACTACAATCAGAAAATCCCCAAATAATTCATGTTTTAACAGTTACTATTTGAACTAAGTTATTTCATCAGTTTTAGAGAGTTAGTACCATTAGAAAGGCAATCCATTAAGACCATCTAAATGAGACAATACACAGTACATTTACGTATATTAGGTATTTAAAATCATTTGGTTTTGTTGGTACTTACTCTTTGACAGTTAAATGTTGATCTTTCATCATAAAAATCACTCAAAGACACTCAATCAAACAAAATGATCTCCAATGATATGGTAGATGCTGATTATCTCCATACATTAAGTGCTATTTTTCAAGCATTTAATGCGCAGCTGAAACAAAAAATACCGCTTCTTTTAGCAAACTGCTTCTCTCACACATTCATTTGTTTAATGGGCTTATATTCTAAAAATAGAATGAAAATAATGACCACAAAGTAAATGCAAAGAAAGCTGCTGTAGTTTTATGTTTCGTCCATGATAGATAAGTGTAATATTTATACGATTCCGATAATTTTGATATCTAGATGAGAAATCAAAATGTTTATCAACTAGCGAAATGAAAAAGATTCATTTTGAAAACGTCGTTTCAATATCGGATGAAATGTTCATTACAATAATAAAAAATAATTTGTTTCTTAACTTCATCATTTAAAGTTTGTTTCATTGGGATCAAAGATAGAAATTTCTTTAATTAAGCGTCATTTCGACTTCACAGAAACAGCAGGATAATATTTTTAAAAAGTCAAGTGTCAGATAAATGTATGTTACTTTTTTCGTGGCTGTTATTTAAAAAAAAAAAAAAAAAATCACACTATTTAGATTAATATGCACGCGTGTGTATTTCACTTCTTTTTTTTTTCCCTTTTAAATCGGAGCAATGTCAAACTTAAGGAATCATTATATATATATATATATATATATATATATATATATATATATATATATATATATATATATATATATATATATTATATATATATATGAAAGTTTTCTTAATGGAGTTCAGTGTTTAAAAGATTTTTAAGTAAAGTCTTACCATTTATCTTATCAGTAAAACCACTTTTAGATTTGTTTAAGATAACATATATTCTATTTATTTCATGTTTAACAGACGTAGCATTGTACATCCCAAATTACTTGATAAAAATGTAAATAGATTATTTTTATACAGAGGAAAACTTTTGTTCAGCTTTCTTATTTAATCCAGCTTTTCATTTAATAATTCCTGAAAAACTGATTTTGAAATAAAAATGACGCTAAGTTTCAAATAATTTAATGGAATAAAATTTAGAAAGTAATAAGATTGCTGTTATGTTTTTGAAAAATTTATAAAATGAATCCCACTGCATTTTTTTTCATAAAAAACGCATAGTATTTCCAATTTACTACAAATTTAACATAGAATTAAAGAATGAACTCTTTCATGAAAGTTGTGCAACAATGAATCACAAAAGTCTTTATTTCGAACTGTTTCAAAGGATACTTTTCATTATGAAAATACGTTTTTATTTTCTTTAAATGACTAACAGAAAAGTATCCTCTTATAATGCTCTTTTAACCAAAAAGGAAAACTATAAAGATAAAAGGACGAGAATATAAGTATATAGATATACTCCAAAAGAAAAAAATGAAATTCAAAAGCTGCACGAAAGATCAAAACTTCAGATCTTTTATCCAAGAAATGTGACTCGAAATTTTTCATTCTTCTTTTCAAAAGTAAAAATATTTGGAAGAAAATTTGAGTAAAGTAAAAATAAAAACACCCCATTTTCAAATTGTTTTACTATACGCGTATTGTATGCATGTAAGAGGAATGGATAATAAAACAAATTTAAAAGAGAGCTATTATTATTTTCCTACATAATTTGTGACAGCGTATAAAAACTCGATGTCTGTTGTATTTGAACAATTTAATTGGAAAATATTACTTCCGAAACTGAAAACGTTTTTAAAAAGGAACGAAGGAACATTATTCAAAATGCTGCCATTATTTCCATTTATTTTTTTAAAATTCTCATAATGAAATAAAAAATGTAAATGCACGCAATACTCAATTTAATATTGTAAGGGGAAAATATACATTGCATTTTTCTTAAACATATTTATAAAACTTAAAATGCTTTTATATTAACACTATGAACACTAAATAAAATCCGAATTCATTTCAAAAATATATTTGAAATTATTTGTAATTAAGGTATCCGATTACTTTCGGAACCGTGATTTTGAGAAAGCGTACAAATGAATATTCGTTTTAATGTTTAGTGTCACTTAGATTAGAATATACGCATAAAATTGTTTTCAGAATGTTATTACATTAAATAATTATTTAAATGTAATATTTTAACAAAAAATGAACATAGAACAATTTATTTTCAAAATATTCTCCATTTATGAAAAATACTTCTTTTAAAATAATATATACTTCTCCAGAGAGCCTGAAGTAGAAGTTTTGTAAAATTCACATTATTTGCAGAGTTACCACCAATTAAAATAATAATCGGTGATTTTTTGTTAAAGTTTCTTCCCTCTGATGTATTAAAATATGGATAACGAACAACAAAAAGAGGATTTTCTAAAGAAATTTTAACTCATCGTATAAGAAATACCTAATGATGCAAATGATGTTACATAGATGCAGATCATTAATATTACTATTCCACTACATATGCTTTCTATGTTTATTAAGTCTTCTTTATTCAAAATGATGTTCACAAGAATAAATGTCGCGTGTTATAAATTGATAAACACTGTAATGATAATGACAGCCTCCTAATTTTTGCGAACATCTGGATGATGTCATGGTAAGGCATAATATGCATACTGATAAAATTCCTCATCGAAGTATCACAGACGAAACTGAAACATCAGCTTTAAAAGTATTCCCAAAATGGAAAAGTCGTTCCGTAAATCATGCTCTCCACCTAGGTAATTTGGAATTGATTGCCAGCTGCGTTGGAAGCCATCAGCTGAATGATTCAATGAATTTTAAGGCAGAGATTTCCGAAAAAAAAATAGTAAAAGCACGGTTAGGCTTCTGAATGATCAAAAACGTATCGGAATATATTTTCATCGACAGTCAAAATTTTAGGAGGAAATGAAAACAGCTTCATTTGTTAAGTAATAGCATCTTGTTCTCCTTCAGAATTTTAGATTTATAAAGTTGAAAATGGACTGGAAAGAATTATTCTTTTTAAAAGACTACATATTCTCATTTTTAGCCTTTTTTTGAGAAAGGCTAAAAAATCTAAGATTTTTGTAACGTATAAGCAGATTTTCTTTGTAAAAGATATGCAGATTTTTTTAAAAAATATAAACAAGTTTAGGTTTTTTATAAGGTATTAAATGACTTACGAGTGAAACTTTTTTGCAGATTAAATTAATCAAATAGTACAAAAATAATAAATTTAAGAGAGAATATAATGCTAAAAAATAACTGTTTGTAGGAATAACATATTCATAAGAATTTCATTTATAAGAGTTTTCTTAATTATTTACAGTGTAACACACTTGTTTAGTTGAAACAAATATTTATAAAATTAATAATACTTCAAAAATTATAATTATTGTTTAAAACATGACTATCCTATTAAATTTTTTAATACATACGTTTGTGAAAAGTTTCTCACAAACATTGTAATTTTGTTTTTTAAGGACAAAATGCTGTTGCTTTCTTTAAAGAATACTTATGAAAAAAATTCCTAATTTCTGTGGTTCCAATTGTTTTTAATCTTTATAGGGAAGTTTATGTAATCCTTTTAGATACTTTTTATATGTTAGTGACTAAATTCTACAAATGTTTAGGATATATTTTAATTCATTATATTCTTCTCAGTAAGCAGACAACTACTTTTTATATTATTGGATAATGGGGAATGATATTTTTAGAAATTAGTTTTAGTTAAAGATATTATAAATATATACAATCAAATAATGAATTTCTATAAATGTAAATAAGGGAAACAATAAATAGAAATATAACATGACAGTATATGTCAAGTTAGAGTGTTATATTTATGTCGCACTATAAAGCTACACGAGGGCTATTAGAGACGAACCACGTCATTTTGAACCATGGTCAAGTGATGAGAGCGACACCTCAGCTGACACCCTCTCCTACCTTCCTCACCACAGCAACGGGAGGAGGTTTGAGACTCGACAAATTTAACCTGCATCGATTTCTTCTCCACTGCGGGTCTTCAGCAGTACCAGGCTTGAACTCATGACATACCTGTCACGACCTTGATTACCTACCGCGGCCACACAGTATGTGTCAAGAATAAGATAGTCTCAGTAGTAATATAGCGAGAGAGAGAGAGAATCCTTTTTCCATGGGAACTAAGATTGCAGAATTAAATATAGTTTTAAGGCTAGCCAACCTTTCCCTGTATTTGCCTATACTATATATATATATATATATATATATATATATATATATATATATATATATATATATATATATATATATATATATATATATATATATACGGTATGCACGCATGTACGTTTATGTATATATCTATAATTATATATACACTACTGGCCATTAAAATTACTACACCATGAAGAAATGCAGATAACAAAATGCTATTCATTGGACGAGTATATTATACTAGAAATAACAAGTGATTAAACTTTTAAGAAATTGGAGTGCCTAGATCCTGAGAAATCAGTACCAAAAACAACCACCTCGGGTAATAATAACAGCACTTATACGCCTGGGCATTGAGTCAAACAGAGATTGGATGGCATCTATAGGTACAGATGACCATGCAGCTTGAACACAATACCACAGCTCATCAAATATAGTGACTGGCGTATGGTGACGAGCCAGTTACTCGGCAACCATAGACCAGACGTTTCTTATTGGTGAAAGATCTGGTGAAAGTTCAGGCCAGGGCAACAGTCGAACATTTTCCGTATCAAGGAAGGTACTTATAATACCGGCAAAATGCAGTCGTACATTATCCTGCTTAAAAGTAGGGCTTCGCTGGACTGGAATAAAGGGTAGAGTCCCATGTCGTAACACACCAGAAATGTAACGTGCACTCTTCAAACTGCCGTAAAGGTGAACAAGAGATGACCGAGGTGTGTGTGTGTCCAATAGTACCCCATACCATCGTGCCAAGTGATGGGGCAGTACGACGATGATGAATGCGCGCTGCTAATGTGTGTTCACACGATGCTGCCAAATACGAATGCGACCATCTTGATGCTATAAGCAGAACCTGGATTAATTTGAAAAAAATGACGTCTCGCCATTCGTGCACCAGTTTCGACGTTGATCACACCATTGAAGACGCTTCCGTCTGTGATGCAGCTTCAAGGGTAGCCGCAGCTATGGTCTCCGAGCTGAGAATCTATGTTGCAGAAAACGTCGTCGAACTGTTCATGCAGACACTTGTTGTCTAGCAAACGACCCCAATTCTTGACTCAGGGCTTGTGACGTGGTTGCATAATCCATTAAGGCCATGCAGGTAACATGCCTGTCTTCTCGGCTGCTAGTGATCGGGGGCCATTGAGATCTAGCACGGTGTTCCGTATTACCGTCCTGAACCCATCGATTCCATACTCTGCTAACAGTCATTGGATCTCGACCGACGCAAGCAGCAACACTGCTTTACGAGAAACCGCAATTCCGGTATACTACAAGTTGACCTTTATCAAAGTTAGAAACGTACTGGTACGCATTTCTGCTTCTTACATGAGGCATTACAACAACTTTTCACCAGGCAACAACGTTCAAATGCAATTTGTGTATGAGAAACCGGCTGGACAATTTCCTCATTGAAACACATTGTAGGAGTCGCTACCGGCGCCTTCTTTGTCTGAATGCGTTGAAAAGCTAATCATTTGCATGTCACAGCCCCTTCTTCCTGTTGTTTAAATTTCACGTCTGTAGCACGTCTCCTTCTTGATGTAGAAATTTTAATAGCCCCAGGAGTGTATATAAACGTACATATGTGTATACATATATATATGTAGCACAAAAGATAAGATTGCATCTTTTATATTGCTCTTTTAAGTTTTATTTTATTGAACCTTCTTTTTCTAACACATTTTAAAATCTTTTCGAATTTTATGTGTTCAGCTTGTTAACTTCGAATATCTCAGTTTATTCAATTATTCAACAGTATTTTGTTAATAAATTAAAAATAAAGAGATTCCATAAAAAGCATCTATTACGTACGTAGAGCTAAAATTCATTTACGTATATATAACCTCATAATAATAAAAAGTAAGTTTTTAATTTGTAAGCGAAATTTTGTTCTGACAAATAATAAATCATTATTTATCTGGTTCAATTGATCTTAAAATACTTAAGTGTATTGTTACATTGGTATAATATCGTATTTATCCGAATTTAAGCCACTCTTCTTTTTCTAATGCCAATGATACTGGAAATCGAGTGCGGCTTTGAATCGAAGGCGGAAAAATTCGTTGGATGAAGGAAATTGAACATGATACTCTGGGGGTCAGAGGAATTAAAAGCCCCTGCATGTATTTAAAAGTTTATAGAATTGGTAAAATATTAATTATTCACTTCTTAATAGCTCTCATTTTACTTTTTTTTTCACTTTAATTTCGTAAGTATCGGATATCGGTAAACCATTTTACACTTTTTTTTTCACTAAAACGTGTTGAGAATTAGGGGTGTGGCTTAGAATCGATGGCGGCTTACATTCGAATAAATACGCAAATTATAAAACTCACAAAACCTGAAATATTTGGAAACAGTCGAGAGTTTCATTTTATGCATAAGCTTATTTTCTGCAAAATAATTTTTCTAAAAATTAAAAATAAAAAAAAATAAAATAAATCATTTTAATTTAGTTCAGCTTTAACTTGAATTTTTCAGGCGTCATTTCTACAATTTCTATTTGCAAAGATCTTTTTCTTCTACGACAACATTTTCAACAGCTTAACCCGCATACCCAGATTAATTAATTGAATATTTATTAAAATCACCCTGTTTGTTAAGTATTCATTTTCTATTACAACAAAATGATGGAAAGAAAGGGTATGCGGGGAAAATAATTATCATTAAAATAAAAGTTTGGAATATTTTTAAGTACCATCAGACCAGGAGATTGACATATAATAATCATAAATCAATCGTAAGAAGAATTAGATAGGATAACCACAAATGTTGAGATTTGTAACAAAGTTTTAAATCAGTAATTATTTATTCACAAGATGAAATCTGTGTGTGTGGCACATAATCACCTTTCTAATAAATAAAAGAAATCTTTAAAGATAATTTACTATGAAAAAATTATGTTCCTAACTCTTAAGAAAAATGTAGTCTTAATTATTGTGTTTTTTATTTCACAAATCCTGAAGTTTAAATAGACTTAACGAATTTTTAATAGAAGATTTTTAAAAAAGTTATACTTCAGATAAAACCATTAACTATACACTTTGCAGTACTTTCCTTAGTTCCTAAAAATTTCTAAAAATGTGTTCCCGTTGTTCCAGAACACTAACTTATAATTCATTTCTTAAGAAATGTTATTTTGCAGTACTTAAAAATTGGTTTCACAGAAGTAGAACTTTAGTGACAATATATTGTACAAATTAGATCATAAAAGGTTGATATGTGTTAGCAAGTACTGAACTTTTGTAATCTAGCATGATTTTATACTCTGTTTAAGCATTAAGCATAGTGTAAAATGTTTCCCAAAAATACATCTGTAAAAACTAGTAGAAATTTTAATGACAATATTGTTATATTGAGAACTTCCATAATCTAAAGCGATTTTGTATAAGCCAGTGCCCCGAATTCTGCTTTCCTACCCATGCTTTCCATTTGATTAACAGATCTTTACTTTCGTCATAATGTATGTTTTCTAGCCCAATTTCAATCTTTCGTTTTCAAAAATTGTACTTAGTTATTTCCCAATAAAAATAAATCTAAAATTTTTTTCCAAACATTTAGATTATTTTTAATTGTTACCATTCGACACATTAGTGATAATTTTTTTATTTAATTAAATTATAACTTTTAGCAGTGAATATATTATTTGTGGATGTTAATGAAAGTATTAACATATGTTTTTAATATGTTAATATTCTCATTAATCAAGATATCAAGTCACTTCTGAGTGAATAACTTCAAGTCTGAATATGGATGCGGGCCTTTCGGATAGACCAATTTGATTTCTGAATAGTATCGCATTTAGAAGCTGCACGTGGGCTGTTGGTAACGGACTTCAGTAATTTTAAACCTCGGTCAAGTAACGAAGACGGCATCTGAGCTAGCTCTCCACTCTCCAAACATCTACAACTCGCCCAACGTGAGGGCTTTGAATCTCAACAGATTCATCCCGAACAACATCCTCTCTGCCTCAAATGAAAGCTAAACATGAATTGTACATTACAGAACCACTTCGTCATCTTTGAACACAGCATTGTTATTTATTTATTTTCCGATTCTTACCTTGTGTTTTCGAGTGAGTCTTGGTCAACTCTCCCCTAACAAATCAATTCTCGGTCAACTGTCCAAGAACAAATTCCTTTCTTTCACTCACTTGTCTCATCCTATCTTTCCATCCGGAATCACTTGAGACCACTATAATTGGCTTTTACAAAGACACTAATTTCACCAAGTTAATCCTATGTTACACGAGTAAATACGGTGTTGGCTTTTTTTTTTCTTTTTGTATTTTTATACTAAAATATAAAAAGTCTTTGACAATAAGTAAGACTTTGAAGCTTCCTTTTTTAAGTATAACATTGTTTTATATTGATGTTCGCATTATTTTCTATTATTTATTTCCTCAAGAATTGCTTCAACCAAGAGTCCTTTATAAATAAAGGTAACTATAATTTTTCGTCTCATATCTATCAAGAAATAGTCGGATTGTTTCTTGAAAAGAACTTATATTTCCCAACACTTGAATTTTCTTTTAATTATTAAAAGTCACTATCAGTATGAACTCCTATTATATAATTTTTTTTTTATTTTATCAAAGTCAGTTTTTATATATATAGTTTAGATTATTATTTTTAACTCATGTTGTTAAAGAATATATGATGAATAGCATACATTAAAAGTTTTGAATAATTGGTCTCGGCCTTTTTTCCAACAAAGGATTGATAAAAACTATTCTTAATTATGAGAAACAAAGTTGAAAGCATATAACTGTTAAAGAATTAATGCGGGAGGGGGGGAATGGAAGCAGTTATCAGTTATAAATTATTTGACTATTGTTCCAAAAATTTGATTGCCTTCACATATTTTATCCCCAATATTGGAAACAACACAAAATTAAATCAATTATAATTGCGGTATAAAAAAATGAACTAACACAAAATATTTAATATGTATTTAAATGCAATATGCAAAATTTGAAGACACTTTTCAGAAAGTTCTCGCAAATTAATAAACATTCAACATTTCAACTCGCCAGAGCTATTGTTTCACTAAGTTATTCACATCCATTATCTTATAAATACGATTTGGTCCGTTTAATTACTGTATTCCATTAGTTTGTAAACAGTAGTTGGTCCTTGTAATAAGTTAGGTTGCATTTTCACCTTATACCATTATACGTAAAGTATATTTCGACACACACATTCATACACGCTCGCGCTAATACACATATGCGCTCATACACGAAAGCGCCCCCCCCCCCTACACACAGACATATAATAGGTATTAAAGGTTAAAAATTACTAAAAATGTAGTTGTAATTATACTGAATTAAATCCAAAAATCACAATATTTAGGATAAGAGGGATGCTTTTTATTTTAACATTATATTAAAGTTCCATTCTGGAAGAGTAATATTCATGTATCAGGTATTCAGAAATATAGTAATTAACTGTCTATACTGTAATAATGACTTATTCAATAATTATACAAATAAAATTAAAAATTAATTTTTTTATTAAATACTATTTAAAAAATGAGAACCCTATTGAATTTCTTATATTACACATTTGCCATACGAGTAACGATAATTTGACTTAATTAATATTTTGATATTTATGATTTACTTAACTTAATCATTCCATACGTGTTGGATAGGCGACAGACCAGGAGAAGAAACAACCCAAGACATCATAGCAGTCCGACAGGGGATGAAGTCTTACCCTATTAAGCATTGCTCTATTTGCATGAAGCCGCTAGAGAGCTCTGAAGGTAAACGAAGACAACAGGCTCCAAAACCTGAGATATGGCTGGTCATTGTACTAGCGATATGTACTAGAGGAGTGATGGAATGGAATCCAATACCATCCCCAAACCATAATATTTGGTGCAAGACCAGATGCTGAAGTATAAGGAAACAGTTATGTAACCTCTCTATATGATGTCTCCAGACTCAAATCCGATTATCATTTTGTTGCTGACAGAAGGATGATTCGTCTGTAAAGACATTTTCCTGCCATTCAGTTGTCCAAGTCCTTCGTTCAGTGTCCTATTCCAAACACATACCACTAGGGTTTTGAGACAAAAGTAATCGCAACATTGAATGGCTGGCGCCCATTCCACCTCTAATGATACATGAGAACACTGACAGATGTGCAGTTGACTATATTTATGGTGATATGTTTCCTAAAGTGACAGAGCGATTCATCATCTCCATACGAAAAGTATACCTGCCATCACGTGTAGTGATGCAACAAGGTTGGCACAATCGATTCCAAGGGTTAGTCACTCCCTAACACTTTCAGTGACTACTGATTCGTATTATTGTTGCATAGTTACGTCCAATACCATCAATTCTCCGAAGAAGAATGAACATTCTATTTTAGCAACAATTTTTCATGGAAAGAACTCAAAAACGTATACAAATGACGCTCATATTCTTCTTCGTAACATACTGAAGCGTCTTACATAAAACAACCGCGTGAAAAAGTCACCCCAATACTTCCAAACGTCATTCTATTCTTCTAGCATAGCACTTTCTTATGACTCTACATACTCAAATGATCTGCGTCTACGTTGATCGCTTTTATATTCCATAGTGGTATACACAGGACGAACATTTCACGCAGCTTAGATATTTCCTTCATTTTGTTACATTTTGGGTGATATTTTATGGGGTTGTTCGACTATAAAATGTTTTTAAGTTGCTGAGAGATGCATATCTAAGTTTTAGCATTAAACTTTTGGTTGTATTCAAAAATATTCTTACAGTCCTCGCCTCTTGATTTAAAAAGGACAAGAATTTCTAAAATGGAAGTATACTTATCTTTAACGACCCTGTAACTCCGTCTTTGGGAGCCAATTTCCGCAAAACCCGTTCTTAGTGGATCTCTACTCAAAAAAGAAACATGCTCGTAAAATTTCAAGTCTGTAGGTATAGTTCAAAAACGGAAACCTTTGTCAAACCATTTTACAACCCCCTAAATAGTCGATTTCTGTGAAACCCATTCTTAGCGAATCTTTAATCAGCAAAAGTAATATACCTGCAATATTTCTAGTGTACATATCTGATGGTTCCGGAGATCTTGCTATGGGTGAGTGAATGAGTGAATAGATGAGTCGCTTTTCTCCTGTATATATATAGAGAGAGAGAGATGAGTGAGTGAGTGTTTGTTAATGTCACACTCTAAAGAAACACAAGGGCTATTGGCGATGGGCCACGTAATTTTGAGCCGTGATCAATCGACGAGAATGTGTTACCTAAGCTGTCACTCCACTCTCCTAAATTCCACGCCACACCAATATAAGAACTATGAGTCATTATAGATTTAACGTGTATCACAATTTCTCTACACGGCGGGTCTTCAGTGGTATCAGGACTCGAACCCGTGACTCGATAACGCTGACCACAAGTTCGTGAGGGCAACCACTAGGTACATATATATATAGATATAAAAACACAGCTAATAACAAAATAAACTTTCAAAATGTACCACCACAAAAAAATTGATGTTTATGTAAACATTACTTAATTTTTAAAAAGGAATACATATCAAGTAAAATACTCCTAAGATTTTCAAGTTGTTTTGTATAATAATTTTAAGTGGAAAAGTAAAATAAACAGCCTAGTTTTGTTATCACATAATAAAAGGCGTCAGATCTTGAGAGTCTTCTCCATCTCCGGATCCCACGACATGCGATTATTTTGATTATTTCCTCTAGGGTTGCTTTAAATTGAAAGACTACTACTCACTTGTATAAATATCTGAAGTTAGCTATTCTAAAATGAAATGTGTGTGTGCGTTAATTCATAGCGACTCTGTATTGCGTGCAACTACACATTTAAATAAGCAATTGAGCAAAAATGCATAAAATAAATAATTTCTTTCAATCTCTCTCTCTCTCTCATTTTCAGATTAAATTTTTTCAGAATAATTTTTTGTTCTGTAAATATTAAACACAATATAGAAACAGTTCTTTTACTAAAATATTATAAGAAATAATTTCATTATAAACAATTGCTTAACATATACAAAATGAGCCTTAACCCTTTATCTGCCGATGGTACTTATAAGTACCACTCACTTTAAGATTACATAAAATAACCATTTTTACGAATACTCTGACGATACTTAGCAGGAATATTTTTTGAAATCCATTATTCCAAGATATATGGCAGAACGGGTTCTATGATGAGTATTTTAGTAGGGAAGGCGAATAGTTTTATAGCAGAGATTGCGTTTTCAGCTGATGACGTTTTCAGTGGATTGCGAAGATTGTCATTTTTATTCCGAAAAAATAGTTAATATCAAAAGTGTCTTATTTTTTTTTTTGTATGTTAATGAAAACCTTAGAAAACGATTTGACTATTTATTTTAAATGAACAATGCATATAATTAATTTTACAGTTGAACATCTTTAATTAATTAATTAGCTCTAAAACGGATTAAATCGCCCAAAGTTGAGTATTTTGTTTATATATATCCCTTAATTTTCAATGTAGTGATTGTGTATGTCGCATTGAGCATATCTTATATAAATAAAGATACAATTTCGTATTAACACAAGAAAATATTTTCTTCTCTCATATTACACATTCATTCTCTTTGATTAAATCAATACTTGTGAAAAGTATTGGTTTTTAAAAAAGCATATCTTTAATGTACGTTTCGTAGCTATAAAGTTGTTCTCGGATGAGTAAGAATCATTTATTGGAAAATACTTCGAAGGAAAATATAACTTAATAACTTTTCTTTCATTTCTTACGGTGCTGAATTAAATATTGAAAATTTTTTTTAAGGTACTATAAATTATCTACTCTCTCGTAAATTTTATTCGTTTAAATTCTTACTATCTTTAAAAGCGTTCGAAAGAATTACTATATTTTCTTTTGATCTTAATAAAAAGGATCTCAGCATGTTGCATTAAACTTCTCATAAGTTATTTGTAAGCCGTTTCAAAAAAGAGCTCGGTGTAATTTGAAATTCTATAACTTAGTACTTATCTGTACTGAGACGGACTTGAAAGAGAAAACGTAAGAAATGTTTCACTCTAGAGCTTCATAAAAATATTTTATTTATGTACATATTTTGAAAGTAATTTAAATATTGACGATTCAATTTCTTCTAGAATAAAATATTGCTTCGTCTGTGTTCAGCGCAATAAAAAAGTGAAATAATTTGAAACATCTCTCAATAAGAAAGAATTTACTGAGAGAGATATGCTGAATAATGTTCATTCTTTATAAAAGTATCCTTATATATAGTATAATAAAAAAGTTCCACTTAAGAAGGGCAATTTGAATTTAATGAGCTCTAATTGCCGCTGTTCAAGTAGTATAAAAAAGTATTATATATGTCTGAACCTCTCTCTCTCTCTTTGAAATATTAAATATTTGTGAACGCACTGTGTAATATGTAATATCATGTGAAGAAAGTTCTTTATTCTTTGTAATACGTCATGATAAATGTAACCCTTTTGTAACTTAAATCACTAATAAGTAGTATTCTGCTTTAATTACAGTTCTAACAGAGATCTTTCAATCAACTAAGATTCAAACGAAGAAATTATACTGTTCTATTTTTTTATAACTAAAATCCTAAATATTTTGTTTCAGTTTCACATAAATCAAATTACAAAAATTCA
>BMAV01002271.1:483382-504329 GCA_019973955.1 Trichonephila inaurata madagascariensis
TTTTTTTTTCTTTTTAAATTTCCATCTTGGACTTCTAGGATTCTTTTTTATGCTATTCAGACAGAAGCCAAACTCAAACTACAAATCCAAAAATATGAGGGTTGCCGTATTGACATAAGTATGGAAAGAGGAATTGTCCACATTTTTCTTTCACGGCATGTTTTTTTCTACAAAAAGTATTTTCTATCAAATAATTGATGGTTTAATTAAAGCAAATATGACTACAATGGTAAAATAATCTTCAGAACATTATACGGCAAAAAAAAAAAAAATAATTTACTTAAAAAAAAAGCAAATTTTCTTTGTTGAAACTAGATAAATTGTTTAATAATTTTACATGATGCGTTTAAAATGGGTTTTCGTGCAAATAAATAAATATGAATAATTCAATTCCCCCATGTTATTGAATTTAATTTTCATGAAAAAAAAGATTAAGATAATATTTTTATTCTCCGCTGTATAATAAATAAAAGAATTTCTCAATATATTGAACTATGCAGAATGATTACAATAAAAATTTGATAATTTAGAGAAGAATTTTGATAACGTGGTTTCAATGCCAGGTATGCATACTTTTATTTTTATAAAAAAGCACCGAAATATTTACGAGCTCTGTAATTTTCATTCTTAAAGTTTATTATGCTTTCTTTTACTATTATATAAAAATAGTATTGATTTAAACAAGAAATTAATTTGCATTTAAATTATATTTAAATTGCTTATATTTAAATCACATATATAGTCTTCATCCGCAATTCTTGCTGCGGAATTTCTTTTAAAAAACTGGTAAGGGTATTCAAAACTTTATTATAATTTAATAAGAAATTTTAAAATTAGGCTTCCCAAAACAGATGTGTGTGTGTGTTTTTACCAATAGTTCGTAAATAACAAAAACTACAATACAGTAAACGTCTAGAAATTTTCTCGTAATGTTTCTGTATTTCCGAATACAAAACATTAAACCAATTTCGATTCATTTTTATCTCGTAAATAACACATTGTTGTTGAAATCAAATAAAGAGAATGTTCGGTTATTTTCACGTTTCATGCATTGCATATAGCGAAAGCAGTGAATGAATAAGGAAGTTTATTTTTTCACATTTGCATAAGCGATGCATAATAGTATGTTACATTTGTAGAAAATGTCCCAGCAATCCGGGTTGAAAGAAAAACACTTTTCTACGATTGTTATTTTCTTTTTATACTCTGCAAGACTATAAAAAATATTGAAAGGGGCTACTGTGAGATAAAATATGACAAAAGAAATGTTGGAAAAATAGATAACATATTTATGAAATTAAAATTAGTTTATGACAAAAAAAAAAATAAATTTGGCAACCGTATTATTCAAAAAATGTTGTGGTAACAACAAAACAATGAATTCAGTTCTACAGATTTATTTTATAAATCACAATAAATATTTGCAAGCAAAATTTCTCAGAATCTCTTATCTTCTCATAATTTCAAATGTGAAAATACTGTTCACTTTTAAATTTTTAAATAATGTATGTTTTGTTTTTAATCATTTTGATCTTTAAAATTTATAGAGTAATAAGTTTTCTAAGTTTTGAATGATAATACTGTGTTGTTATTAGCCATTTTAGAGTGATTAAAATTTTACAGCTATTTATGTGTAAACAGAAAAAAAAAATGTCTAATGAAACTAATAAGTTACATTTTTCTAAATTCTAGAGATGAAAATCAATCAAAGAAATACTGGCATTCAACAGAATTTTAGATAGAACATGTAAAAAAACTATTCTAATGAAAATTATTTAAGTTTTTATTATTTCTAGTGTCATTAATGATTTAATACAAAATATATCACTATCAATAAATAAAACTACATCAAAGCATAGAGCATTTATTTTAAGCAAAATTTAAGTATAAGTCTTATTTTATAACGTCATAAAAATAGTGTGCTTATAAATAATATACGCTCTCGTTTTAACTGTATTGTAACTAAAAAAATTTAAAATAGCGTATTCGTAAATCAGAATACTAATAATAATTATATCTTTTTCTTATGGTCAGTGCGGAGAGTAACAGATTTTGATGTTCATATTAGAGCAGTTTTTAAAGCATATGTAAAATCAAAAGATAACAAGATATACAAGCAGTAAACATTCGTAATCCTAAAATCCTATGTTACAAAGCATTTATTACTCTAATGGTTTATGTTCTTAGATAATATCCATGATAGGAAATTTCAATCTCAGTACCAAAAAATGCGTCTTAATAGGAGAAATGCATGTTTTCATTTTTATGTATATCCGATAAATGCAAAACTGTATGCATATTGCCTGAGTATTTACTCGCTGTACAATTTAATAAATCTTGGGTAGTAATCATATACAGATATAAAAATATTTTTCAATCTAAAAATTCTTTAAAAATATTTCATACTTACCATATTTAATCGAATCTTAGTCGCCATCGATTCTGAATCGCATACCAAATTCTCAATTCGTTTTTATGAAAAAATGAAAAATAGTGTAAAATGTTTTATCGATATCCAATTTTTACGAAATAAAAAAAATTATAATGAAAACTAATTAGAAGAGACTAATTTAATTATTTTACCAGTACTAAAAATTTAAAGACGTATTTGAATATGTAATTTCTCTAACCATCCAAGTATCATATTCAATTTCCCCCATCCAAATAATTCTTCCGCCTTTGATTTCAAGCCTCACTCGATTTGTCGTAGCCTTAACATTGAAAAAGAGTGAGGCTTAGATTCGAATAAATATGGTATATTTAAAATTGAGCGATATATCAAAAGTAAAATTTCATTTGTAATGCAAAATATGGAGTAAAAGAAACAATTTTTTTTGACTGACAATTATTATATTATGTAAATGATTAAAATTTTCGTGCATATTTTTTTTATTTTAAGTACTACGTACAGCTTATCTTGCTTCCAGAACGTATTTATTTTAAAAATCCAATTGAAAATTTAAAAAAAAAACAAAGTTTAGAAAGATATTTTTCTTAGTAACGTTTATGATATTTAAATTATTTTTATTGTTTTAAATCTGTTTTTTATTTTATATAGGGTTTTTTTATGTGTATGTATATAAAAAAAAGTCTGAAGTCTTAAAAGATAGAATACGGAGTAGAAATACATATTGTAGGAACTACACCTTTTATAAATAATACCGAGTTTATTTTTATTTGTTTAATTTTTTTGTTAAAATTATAAATCTAGAAGTAACAATAGATCGCTTCAATGTTTCCCAGAAGAGTTTGTGAAAATATACTTTATTTTTATCACTACTTACTTTAAGCAACTAACACAACTTCACAAAGCAACTAACCTAATACTCTAACAAAAGCCTTATCTTTGAACTACTGATCAATGATTTCTGAAACTGAAGAATATTTAACAATAGTGTAGGTGGAGTATATATAAATCGCTCTATCTCTCTTTGGACGTATGACTTATCCATAAAGTTACCAACACGCGAAGTTGCTCTAGGGATTTCATAATCCAGTACTCGCTTAAGCGATTCGTGACAGGATTATTATTTTAGTGAATTCACTCCGTCGCTACATTTAAAATGTATTACTCCCCCCCCCCCTCTCATCTTTATTTCTTTTGTTACTTGTTTCCAATTCAGAAATGAAAACAGAGAGAAGTTTAAAGTAACGCTTTTCTGTATGAATAATTGAGCAGATTTTAAATTATTACTATGGTTTTCATTTCCTCATTCACACACATTAAGAACTCATTCGATGGAGATTCTTGTCATGTATCGTGTAATGCTTATAAGTTGAGCAGTTAATAGAATTTTAGTCATTAATGTTGTTGATGTGTACAATCATATATAACATTATTTGACGGTCCATTCAAAATGGCACAAAAATGAAATTAAATCACAAAGAAAAATTTAAAAACGAAAAAATATGTTTAATTTTTTGAGAGATAACATTTAAAAAAAATAGAACTTATTTTAAAAAATTTACGGTGTTTCATTTTTTATTTAACACAATTCTATTAACTCTTTTGTTTTCATTACTATGATCTTAAGCTATTTATAAGTCATCATTTTTATTAATTTATTTTACATACTGAGAAGGGAATTAATACTTATTGTAATTATATACCATGGATACTTTGTGAAAGCTATATCTTGTTTAATATTGTGTTAATTCGGAATTTTTGTTTCATATTTCTTTAGAGATTACGATAATTAAATGTTTCTTCTAAAGTTATAATATTAAATAGTTCTAATAGTATTTCTATGAAAGGTGAAGTAATGTGGAAATGCAATTATTTATCATAGTGTAGTATCGCTTGGGGGGGGGGAGAGGAAGTTTTATCACATTAAATTTCGTAACTTCTAATAAATCGTTTGAGTTTTTGCTATTGTTTTATAATAGCAAAGTCATCAGCGTTCACACACAGAGATGAAATGTTAGTACTCCCCATATATAGCATTATTTTATTTTAGTTTTAAGAAGTGACACAATCTAGAAAAAAAATAATATGTGCTAAATAACTCCCATATTGTTTTTTTTTTAATTTACTAGAAATATATAAATATTTACAAAGGATCAATAAATTTCATTGATAAAATTTTCATTAGTAAAGATTAACTTCATTTATTTTGGTTCACGTTAATTTAGTATATTAAAATAAAATAAATTTAGAAAAAATTATACCTTCAACAAAATATCGTAAATAATGCATCAGAAAATGCAAATGTTCTAAACGTAGAATGATAAGAAACTCGTGTTATAAAGCTACAAAAATTTCATTTCCTTAAATGGATTTCTTAGTTCAAAGAATATAAATTTTGAATAATTAAAAAGAATAGAATTTCCATCATATATGAGAATCGAAATTAATACAAATATCTCAGCTCTTCAGTAAAATATTTTCATAAAGAACCCAAATAAAACAAATAAGTTAATTATGAGAACAAGTATCGTTAGAATAATGTTCACTTAGAACTGTGGATCAATATTAGTGAGAAAGAATATGATTTTTAAAATGTAAAATGCACGATATATTTTCGGCTAAAGATTACACTTAAGAACACTCTTCAAAAACTGAAACCGCCTTGTGTAAAATTAGATACAGAGTAGTTTAAAATTATTTATCATTTATCTTAAATTGAAGATGCAATTAATATTGCGTACTCAGTAAATTAGTAAAAGCGCTTATGAGTTTATTTTAGTTTAGAAATGGTAAGATAATTTATTGTGTGAAGAGGAATAATTTCTTGAAGAACTTTTTAACGCTAATTAATCAATAATTATGCGACGCATAAGCAAAATCGGCAAAACTACTGTGTAATCAGTCATTAATAGGCTTTTGACAAGCAACGTTACTATAAAGTTTTATAGTAGAATGGTTATATATATATTAGGATAAAAATTCTGGCTTTCTTTAAATCAGTCTTAACTTTAATTTCAATGGTGCCTCAGTTTATTCTATTTAGAAGAAAATTGAACAAATAGTTTCTGTTATTTAGAATCTAGCTTTCCAATATTTAACAAGAAAATTGTTTTAATGATGTAAATTTCAGACGGTTTTATATTTATAAAGATGATTTAAGGTATTCAAATGTGCTCAAGAAACTTAAACCAAAACTTTGAATACTCATAATATTAAACATAGGGTACGTTTAATGATGGTATGTAAATGATAAAAAAAATTCAAACATACCTAATGGGGGGAGATTTTAAATGAGAGAATTGTTGATACAATTTTCTTACTGTAATTGTATACTTTCTATAACGAAGAAGAATATATTTTGCTAAATTATCTTTTACAAAGAACTTATATTAACAATCGCAAATACTCCTCATTTAAGAAGGAAAAAAATGATTAAAACAAGCACTAGAATTCTTCCAATCAGATATTTAAATGAGGAAATTGCTTAATAATTCCAAAGTGCGTGTCAAAAAATTTCCGAAAATGCAAAGAATGGGAAAATAGATTAATGAATTGTAAAATAAATGCGAGAAGTTATTAATAAACCTAAGCAAAAGCGAGAAAGAGAATAGCAGACTTTAACTTAACGTTGCTGATAAATAATTTAATGAAAAATTCCCTTTTAGCTATTGACGCTTCTGAAGTAATTAGATTAGTGGATTTTATCCCAATGTCGAGAAAATTAAATCTGTGAACTTAACAAATGAGTTTTTTACAAAGCTTTTTCAATTCCATTCGTATTTAAAATCTTTTCTTCTGATTTATATTTTCTCAGTAGTTAAATATTTTAACACAATGAAATAGAAGCCTTATAAAAAATCAACTTTCAAATGACAAAAGAATCAAGCGTAAAGAATCCACGGGAATACTTCTTTTTTTTTTTACTTCAATAGAATTAAAAATGCTTCAATAAATAAGATGATGACAAAATATTTCAGAAAAGAATGAAAATCAATCATGGAATTAGAATAAAAACTATTTTATATTTGAATTTAATAAAATTTTCATTTAAAAGTAAACGCTATTTCTATTATACATGGAAAAAAAACATTTGCAATTCGTGAGCGTTACTTGATATACTTACATTCTATTAAAAGATGAAAAAAATCAACGTATATTTTTCTTTCAAGCGATTAAATCAAACGTTTACGTTTCAATAAATAAACATTTTGTCAAGCATAAAAATAATTCAATTTATTTTCATTCAAATCTGATCCCCATAAGATACAGCAGTGTTATAATTAAATAAATATTTCTTAAAGTACTCCGAACAAATTTAACTGTATACATGTGTGTATATGTATATAAAAATAATACAAAATTAATGCCTATATATAACATTCCAATACTTAATTTCATATAATATTCCTATTGGCATTGTTCTACAAAATAAATTATTTAAATCTCCCCGAGATTTCTATTCTGGAAGATAAAAGCTTGCTCTATTGGGCACATAAATATTCGCAGAGGAATAGTTTCTGCTTCTGGAATATTAAGCTCACAATACCCTTCTCTCCTGTCATTCTGCTATCAAACTCTATTCTAATAGGACGCAATTAATTATCAGTTGCTAGATCAAGGGTTTGTGGATCTGTTCTATGTGAAGCGAATGAATTGTTTACTGGTACAGAGAAAAGATATCGTCATTTATTAAAATCTATATTAATCCATAGAAAGACATTTATTTGATTTAAAAACTAATCTGGAAGAATCTATATTTATGTGTGTGTGACTGTGTGGGTGCATGTGTTGTGTGCGTGCGTGTACGTGTTGTGTGTGCGTGTGATGTAAAAATAATATTTAATTGAAGAGTAAGGAGAATAATTTCTAAATTGCAGATGTTTCATAATGTCAGTTATAAGAATTATAACAAATTTTATTTTTTTTAAAAAAAAATGCCCTTTTGAGCTTTAAAAATGTTAAATTTTACATTTCAGTGATAATTAAGTGTTATAAATTGTTGATTTAAATAAAGGTAAGTACATAATTTCTCTTACAATTAAAGAGAGAACAATAGTACAACTTTTCTAAAAGTTCCTTAACTAAACCTAGGCAGCAAAATACTGAAATTTCTCATAATTCCTTTTATCACTTGCAGATTTTAGATGTTAAATGTTTGAAAATTTAAATATAAAAAAAAAATTCTCTTTTTGCTACACTGCTTTTTTTCCCCTTTAAACTATGATCGTTTCCATTCTTTTAACCTCTCAAAGAATAAATATTTTTTTAAGAAAATAGACAATTACATCATTATGAAACATTACGGATGAAAAAAAAATTAATACACAAAGTATTCATTAAATTAAATCAAATAACGCTTTTGCTCTGATCTGTTATAGAAAGTGCCTCTTCATGCTCTCAACATACACACATACTTATGAGAGAATAATATACCTCCCACTATAACAAATTCAAATAATCCATCACATGTGATAGCATGATAAATTTAATATAATGAGTCTATGGGATTTAAATTTGTTTTTGTATAACACTAAATTAAATATTTTTTTACATATAACTATTACCGTAGCTGTATTCAAAAGCTAGTACAATTTTCAGTATAGATGTTAGTATACCTTGTTACTAATTATTTTGAAATACTTAATACAAATACATATATCCCTTGCATGGCATAGACATAAAGTGTTTAATTATAAAATGTTTTCAATGCTAGAATCATTTTGCGACGTAAGCAACTTCTCAGTATGCCTTTCTTCAACATATATTCATTGACTAACTCATAAATCATTCGCATAAAGAAATTTCCCATTCTAATATGACATATTACTTGTCAGCTTGCTAATAACTTCGATCATCACAAAATTAAAAATCAGTAATAAAACCCGATTTTTTCAATTTATCAGTAAGATATCAAAACCTTTAAGATAAGTATTGAATTTTCTTCTTGTGTAAATTAACTTAAGACTAAAGAAAAATTTCACAAAGACGTAAGCTTTAAATCTAATAAAAGTACAAAAGCATCTGGCTACCAAATAGTTAAAAATTAAGCCATGAAAAGGTATAAAAGCAAAACAGAATTACGATAACAAACTGCAGGTCGCAACTCTAAGTGTTTCAACTAAGCTTTATTTGTTAACCTAAAGGGAAAAGAATGTCAAAAAAAGTTTAGTCCTAGCATAACTGAAAATCATGACTCCTTTTGGGAAAAAGAAAAAAAAACCTTCAAAGATAAGTAGCTAGAAAAGAAATAAATAGTTTTTAGGTAATATTCCATGGAACTTTATAATTCAAAGTTTTATTAAAGAGTTTGATAATTTCACCCCTATACAACTATACAATTTAACTTTCGTATATAAATTGAGCTAAAAACACACAAACCAGTGAACATGTTCCTAAATTAGGTTACAAATTATATTCTTTTCTTTTCAGTGACAAATAGACTCCTGTCCCTCAAACAGGTTATTTAAAATTCCTCAGAACCAATTACACGGATGAATTATCGGTGTTGAAGGATACATAACTATTCAAAAAGAGATAATGTGATCATGGTTATATTTTTCATTAAATCACCTGGTGCCTTTCTGTAATTCTAGCAAAAAAATTAAATATACTCTCAAAAGAGCTTTTTTAAGTTCCCAAAGACAGAATGCAATGTTGCAATATTAATAACTACAATTAAAAAACCAAATTTCTTGTGCATAAAGAATTCATTTTATCGCATTGTAATGCCTCAGAGAATTTGTTTCAATGCGTATTACAACGCCAAATACTAATACCGTTGGTGCTTTGACAATCCAAAAGGATTGTGTGTTTTTAGGTTAACAATACAGTATCACGCCCGTTCCTAACCATGCTTGAGTAATTACAATGCGTCTTTTCAACTTGAGTAACAGTAATTATGCAATATAAATTGAGTAAAAAACTTGGTTCTCTTAAACTCTTACCTTAAAATCGGATGTAATCTCAAAAAGCTTAATTTTCAGTGAACAAGACTCGCGAAAAATATTCGAAATAAATTTAAGTAATCTTTGAAACAGAAGTTGAACGAATTATTACAAAATGTTTAATTTTTATAGAATCTTCGCAAAATGTAGTTTAATATCAACTAAAAACGAATTAACTAAATTTTATCCCGTTAAATAGTGACTTTAATTGTTCACAATATGGGATGAATGCTTCAGTTGCATTTTTTAAAACTTCATTCACTCAAATTTCTATTAGAGACTAAAAATTGTATAAAAACCAGTAGCATCATACACTAAAGAGCCAAAAAAAAAAAAAAAAAAAAAAAACTGGTACACCTGCCTAATATTGTGCAGGACCCCCACGAGCACCCAGAAGTGCCGCAACACGACGTGGCATGGATTCGATTAATGTATGAAGTAGTGCTGGAGGTAACTGACACCATGAATCCTACAGGGCTGTCCATAAATCAGTAGGAGAAAGAAGAGGTGATGATCTCTTCTGAACAGCTAGTTGCAAGGCATTCCAGATATATTCAATAATGTTTATGTATGGGGATTTTGGTGGACAGCGGAAGTGTCTAAATTCAGAAGAGTGCTCTTGGATCCACTCTGTAGCAATTCTGGACGTGTGGGGTGTCGCATTGTCCTGCTGAAGTTCCCGAAGTCCGTCGGAATGCCTAATGGACATGAATGGGTGCAGTTGATCAGACAGGATGCTTACGTACCTGTCACCTGTCAGAGTAGTATCTAGCCGTATCAGGGGTCTTATGTCACACCAGCTGCCCCATATCATCACAGAGCCTTCATCAGCTTGAACAGTCCCCAGTTGACATGTAGGGTCCATGGATTTATGAGGTTATCTCCATACCCGTACACGTCCATCAGCTAGATTCAATTGGAAATGAGACTCGTCAGACCAGGCAACATGTTTCCAGTCATCTACAGTCCAATGACGGTGTTGACGGGCCCAGGCGAGGCGTAAAGCTTTGTGTCGTGCAGTCAACAAGGGTACATGAATGGGCCTTCGACTCTGAAAACCCATATCTATGATGTTTCGTTGAATGTTTCGCACGGTGACACTTGTTGGTGGCCCAGCATTAAAATCTGCAGCAATTTGCGGAAGGGTTGCACATCTGTCACGCTTAATGATTCTCGTCCGTCGTCGTTGGTCCCGTTCTTGCATGATCTTTTTCCGGCAACAGCGATGTCGTAGATTTGATGTTTTACCGGATTCCCGATATTCACGGTACACTTGTGAAATGGCCGCGTACGTGAAAATCCAAATTTCATCGCTACCTCGGAGATGCTATGTCCCATCTCTCGTGCGCCAGCTATAACAATATGTTCAAACTCACTTAAATCTTGATAACCTGCCATTGTAGCGGCAGTAACTTATCTAACAACTGTGCCAAATACTTGTTATCTTATATAGGTTTTGCCGACCGGAGCGCCGTACTCTGATTGGCTCCATATCTCTTTATTTGCATACGTATGCCTGTACCAGTTTTTTTTGGTTCTTCAGTGTACAATAAAACGTTAAATTAAATAAAGTTCGAAATGTTAAATTAAATAAAGAAAAGTATTTACAGATACATATTAACGAAAGAGACAGTGAGAATATTGCAAAGGAAAGATCTTTATGAAAAAAATTATAGTTTTCGGGCAGGATTGATAATACTATATACATAATAAAATACAACTTTAGATAATACAGGTATAAAATGTGTGTGTGTGTGTAATCCTATACTATAAATTGCTATTAATCTATAAGCAAAACAATAAACAGAAATATCATAAGGCAATATAGGTCAAAAATAAGATATAACTACAGTAGTATTGTATGTGTATGGCTCTTTTCACAAAAACTTCAATAAGAAAAAAAATAAATTACTTAAGAATTAAATAACTAATTAAAATTTTGAACCATGTAACAGACCAATATCAGACGGAACATGAGTATAAAAAGCAAAAATAATTTAAGAGAAATGCTGATAACATATGAACATTTTAAATATATCTAATTTAACTGAGCACTATGTTATATGGACAGTATGTCAACGTATTCTAATTAAAATATTCTGCATACTTTGTTTTTAAGAAATATCATGAGTTAATTTGTTCAATATCTAATTTTTTTCATTATTTTATAGTGGCAAAAAGTGAAGAAAAAGTCATTTTATTTGCATATGTATTGATTAAAGAATCTATTCTGTCCACAAAAACAACTAAAGCAACTATCATTTTTTTTCTATTAAACTTATTTCCTGTTTATAATTATCGATTTGATTTAAAATGTATAGAAATCAATCCCTGAAACTGAATAAATAGAGAAACGAGGTTTTCTCTGAAACGAAACTAAATCAACTAGAAACTACTTTTTTTTAAAAAAAGTTACTTTGATTTTAACTCCAAGTGACTATTTACTGCTTGAGAAATCTCTGTTTTTCTTCTCCCCTTTCTTTTCTCGTGTGTTGCCCTCATTGCAGTCATTAAAAAAAGCTATTTTATTTCGAAATCCGACGCATGTGAGGATTTAACCTTCCTAAGTAAAGCTCTCAGTGGGAAAAAGTAAGATTATATCGACATGACATCCAGATTGGCTTAGTAATGCGATTTTATTCTATACCTAAAGCAGACCAGACAGTTTTCTCTAAAGAATATGGTTCTGTATTTGACAGCAAGTTTAAAGGAGAGCCATAAAACGAAAGAGAGATGGTAAAATGTTCAACCAGCATTCTTCAATGCGGCGAGTTTTAAGGACTCTTTGTTATAGATTTCAGAGCAGTAAGTCTGAATGAACACTAAAATGGAGGAGAACGAGATAGGAAATGAAAATTTTTCAGTACAATAGAAGCACGAAATAGAAACCTCAGATTTCTTGAGGAATGTCTAAAAAACGTGGTCTTCAAGTTTTCAAATTAATATAAAATATAAAAATAGCTTTTTCTAAAATGACTTATTCACAGTATACATGAAAGGATTTAGAGCATGACATTTTTTTTTATTCTGCCTGAATATTAAATTGTGCTGATATCTGTCTGTAAATGCATTAGCTACTTTGAATTTAGAATGATCATTTTAACGTATTAAGTACTCGAGTTTTTCCATTGTATTATGTTTTTTTTTTAGTTATTATCATTTGAATATTTTTTTTTTAATTTTTGATTTTGAATCTATTAGTTATACACATTGGACAGAACTTAAAGCTAATGTCTTGATTAGGGAAATAGAATGAGTCCCCCCCCCCTTTTTTTTAATCGTAAAATTTTAAATGATATTATGCATGACCTGCATCAAGTAGAGCTCAAAACTTGGCACATCACTGAATTTTAACAAAACACCTGAAGGTAAAGTTATGATTTAATTGTTGGAGATAAAAATAACTTTATCTTCATTTTTTCTCATTTAAAGCAATTCAATTCAAGATGGATCTCAACGAAATAATTTGCTACTTTAGTTTGTCTCGTCTTTGTTAAGCATTTTACAACCTATTTGACATCCCAATTTTATTATAAGACGAATTAATGACAAAGTTCCTCTTTTTTATCTTTTTAGCTCTAAACTTCAGAATTCTAAAAATATTCAGACTTTTCAAGCAATAAATAACTACACACACAGTTGCTTTAAATCTTTCTTAAAACTCTAAATATATATAAACTATTCTTTGACTTCCTTCCGATTTATTTTTTACCGTAGAACAGCACCCCACTATAAAAAGGTGGATTTTAATGTTCGTTTTCTGTCGTCATAAGTATACTTTGCTTTTTAATATAAAAATATAATAGTTTGTATGTATGATTACCCACAAAATGTGTAAATTTTCTCTTGTTCCTGTTTTTTTTTTTTTATAAATCTTACACTTATCAAGATTCGATTCACCTTTTCATGGTTGTATATCGTTCTCTTATCACTTATGCTTCTCAAATTAAACGCTTTCTGTTTGTTGTCAGTGGAATAAGAGGGCTCATACATCCTGGTAATAGAATTCTGGTACACTAAAAATGTTATAATGTGTGCATAATCATTAATATACGTTTTGCTAAGACCATAGTGTAAAATATGAGCACAGTACAGAAAAATACTTCAAGGAGAGAGTTATGGATTCTACATATAACATATGGCAAGAGTTACGCAACAAAAATATCTTCACAAAGTTCTCCGTATGTCATGCAGATGAGGGTCAGTTTCCTTGTGGAAAGTCATACGAGAAAGGAACATTTTCCTGTTATACTCAATTGCTTCTTTTTTCAGAAGTGATTTAGGACTTTTACTAACAGTCCAGCGCAGCGATCGGAAATCTTCCGCTTCTGTGCCATCAGGTTTCACACGTAAGGATTGCTATTGGCATGCTAAAAATGGAAATTAAATAAGATTGCTTAACAATTTAATTTCCCTTTTTTTATTAAAAACTATTGATGGGTATATTTACTTTTATGGTTACTGTGTGTGTGTGTTATACAATAACTGAAATTTTACAGTTCCCATACACCCCTATCCCCCACACCTTTTATTTGTGTGCCCGAAAGTGACACGTGAAAAAGAAAGAAAAAAAAAAGACTTATTTTCTAATATAATTAACAAAACCATCTTAATATTTTTATGTTGGTTGTCGATTTCTAAGGTGTCATTGTAATAATCCCGAAATAGACAGAGCTCTTCTCTAATTTTTCAATACTTTTGCAGCCCTTTTTCATAATTCATTTCGTATTGATTTGTTTCTTGAAAAAAAAATGTTATAAACATTGTTATTTTATTTTGTGTACTTTTTTAAAGTTTTTCAGTATAGAGAGAGAGAGAGAAATATTAATTAATCCTTAAATCGATCAGATCTACGATTTTTTTTATCATTATAAGAAAATATTCTTAAGCATTCTTTTGTTTTTCTAAAAAATATGAATCTGTTAATTTTTCAAATTGTACAAAATTTTACAAAGTATTTTGTACTTATTAATTCAGATGGTAAAGTATTTTCTGATTATTGGATCAGTATTTGTCGTTTTCAATGATGTATGTGAATGCGTGATAACTAAATTCACAAACATAGTATATTTATGATATTATGTTTGAAGGAATTTATAAGTTCAATACTTAGGGGGAATGAGACATTCTGTTTGTAATTAAATTCTAGTTAAAATATGGCATGTGTGCACATATCGGTTTCCGACAGCTTATCTTGTGCACTGATTTAGCAAAATATTAATCAAATTCATGCCTTTTGTGAGCAATTTGTAAGAAAATTATAAATTAAATTAATTAAAGAATCATATATATATATATATATATATATATATATATAATCATCAAACTAATTGATATTAAATTTTTGTTCCTTAAGAAGCATCAATATTTAAACAGCTAGTCAATAGCAATCGCTCTACCAAAATTGTTCTAAGCCAAAGAATTTATTTAAATCTATAATTAATGTTAGATTTGATATTTAATTAAGGAACTAATTAAAATTTTAGCATTCATAAAATATTTAGAAAATAGTTCAATATGTGATGCAAGTCTATTTATTATTTAACAACCTGATTATTCAATATTTAATTCATTACGATTTAATATTAAGATTTACGATTCAATTATTTTTAAAACATAATCTCTTTTCTAGTTAGCCTTCGAGTACGTATAAATAAAGTTTAGAACTAAAATTTCTAATGAGAGCCAGTAAATAGTAAAAAGAGAATTCTAGCAAAATATTTCGCATTCGAAATTAATTTATTTAATGTAATGGTTTCCAGAAAATGAACACAAATTTATGAGAGTTGCTTAAACTGTAATGTTTTTCGGAGAAGAGAACAACAAATACAGCTAAATTGTCCTGAAAATTATGCTAATTAGCAATAGTAAAATTTATGTATTAATAAATGCGTTAATCTAATAACAAAAACATAATTTTTAACAAGTATGGCAAAAAATGAAAAAGAAGTAGTAAATTTATAATCCCTTAAAAATAAGGATCCAATAAACCAACGAATTTTGAATGTTTTGAAAGATTATTTATTTTTTGTGATAAATTTCTTTCTATCTCTACTCTGACTTCCGTTAAATTAACAGCTAAAATTTATTTATTTTGAATCTTGAAACAGAATAAGTTTTTTTAAACGGATATAAATTCTGTGCGTATAATTTATCCTCAACATTTGATCTCAGCTTTACAGCTTTTTTTAAAAAATTATCTCAATTGCAACATATTTTAAATTTTTTCTCTCTCATTTAACATATTTTACAAATCTAAATCTATATACGTGTAACATTTTTCTTTTCAAGCAGAATTCTGACACGTAAAAAATAAAATTTTTAGCGGGTTAAGAATTTACTATAAAAACTTTCTTTTTTTATCTTCTGAAAACGTGCGTAACTTCATATCAATATACGGTATCACTGCTGAATCCCAATGCCTGGAGAGTAACGCTTATCTAAAATAAGTCAATTAATTACGCTGACGTATTGGAAATCGTAGAGAGCAAAAGTTTCAAAACGTGCTCAGATTGTAATGACTTTCTTGACCATAATCCCTTGTGTTTGTCCTTTCCCTTTCCGTTGGTGAATAACGCTTTAAACAGGATGATGACCTAATTTTAGTTGCACGCACTATTTTAACGTCTATCTACATGTGATTCTTGCTACCTGTCAAAATTTTAGAGCGAAGCTAAGCGATTCGTCTTGCTTCAAGTGGTACAATGATTCATTTGTCCAAATGAATGATTTCATTGAAAGTGATGTCATTTAATGGAGCTGCGTTTAATGAGAGGCAACTAAAAGTAAGTATAATGGAATTACAAGAATGTTTAAATGGGAGTACAACCTGATTTTTTTTCCTGTTGAAAAGTCGTAAACTATTCCAAAATCGTTTTGATATTTTCCTATAAACTGTGCCAACTATATTTTTGGGTAATACAGATAAAGCCTTAAATAGAATTTTAAATGTTTTTTTCCGATTACAAGTACAGGCTAAAACTTTATTGAGATGCATTATTTTTTCAAATTAATTTTTAGGGTATCTTTTTAGTAGCACTGTATGAAAATTAATATTTTTGAGAAATAAATTTGACGGTAGCAACATTAAAAATTGAAAAAAGTTTCATTAACAATAATTTTATAACTAAAATTATAGGATGGATTTGCTTTGTAGTGTTCGATGACAATAATCGATAGCTTATGGGGAGTATCGTTATAAGTGCTAAACTACTCGCTAAGATAAGGGCGATTTACGCAAACTACCCAATAAGCTATACCTTTTATTTATAAAATCTTACTTGGGAGAGTATAGAAGAGTTTGTATCTTTTTTAGGTTTTATAATCTAACTCTGATGCTGTAGTTTCTTTCCTGATAATTCTTTTCCTTTCCTTTCTTTCTTTTTTTTTTAATTTTATTTTTGTAAATGAGTCAAGAGAAGAAAAGATAATATAATTGAAATTATCATCTTATCTTTTTTTTTTTTGTACAATTTATTATTTTTTAACAGGTTAATGATTTATAAAAATAGCTGAACTCTTCATTTTTCTGTAGTTTCTGCTATTCTTATTGATAATCAATCATATTTCCATCATAATTTTCTCAAAAAAAACGAACAATTCGTTTTATTCTTTATTTTCTTGCATATCATTTTTTCGGATAATTTTTAACATTTTTTAATGCATTTAATCTATGACTTTTCATTTCTGTGAAACAGTTTAGTATAATTTTATTCCTTTGAAAAATATGACGTATTATCCATTTATAGAGTATTTTGTAAGAATAAAACGAGCAAAATCGTACTGTCACGTGCATGGTGCTCAAAACTAAGGCTAATGACCGGCGTAAAAATCTAGTTATTAGCCATGATGAATTTCGTGGACCCTGTTACTATCGACAGTTATTTTTAAAAGCACCTAAATGTTTATATTCATATTATTTTAATAAAACTACATTAAAAAAGATTAAATATTCAATAATTAAGTATACTCCCGCGCTTGACTTGTAATTGAATGCCATGCAAAAATTTTCACGCGTACACATACCGGATGACGACTACTTTTCAATGCAATTATTTCAGTTGAAAAACAAATAATTATTATCGGCAAAATATTAATAACGCAGATAATTATATACAATTATACTAGCACGTTGTAGACAAAGTGGCATATGCCGCTCTGCTTACTACCCTATGGTAAGCTACGGTAGCAAGGCGTCCGCGAACGGTACTAACGCATGCTGTTAATAATAGCTACGAAATGAAAAAAATACATGAAATATTTATAACAGTTTATAAATAAGTTTTAAAAACAAATTTATATAATTTTCTAGAAAAATTTAACGGAAACAAAAAAAAATAATAATTTTAAAAAAAAGCTATGTTTGTTAATAAATAATTTAAAGTTTATTATTAATTGCAAAGAACTAAAAATAACATATTAAAAGTAGAAAGAGACAGCTAAGCTGTAAAATATAAAATTATTTAAGAATAATTAGTATGAGAATAATGCTTTCCGCTTTGCTACTTTAAAAAATATGTATCACTTTGAAAATGCATTGATAATTTGTAGAATATGCATAGATATTTTAAAATAATAAAAGAATTCAAATTTAAAGATTTAAAAGCTAATATTTAAGTAATTTGCAATCGAATTCCTTTAAAACAACCCGTATAAAACAAATAAGAAAATTTTTAATTGTAATCGGTGATTAGTGAGAGCTTATTAACGCCACACACGCTAAAACAACACGAGCGCTATATGAAAAAAAATTGTCTTCAAGTTAATTCCTTCATGCATTTGCATTTCTGAGCATCTTCAAACTTTTTACAGTAAAATAATATGTTCGTTATTATAAAATAATAAATTTAATCTCAAATAAAAGAATAACAAAATAAATTCATTCTCTTAAAACCAATAGAAAATGATACTTGCATCCATGCATATTGCATTTGTTTAACTTTAAGACATGCTAACAAATATGCAAAAAAAAAAAAAAAAAAAAAAATTAAAATCATCAATGGAATATCAAATGTCAAATGACTTTTATCATTAAAAAACATTACAAACTTTTATTTAAACAAATTTATTGCTTAAATATATGCAAAAAAAATTTCTATCTACTCAACAAATTTATTCCGTTGATATATTTTTTTTTAATTGAAGGAATCTGATAATTTAATTTTTTTCAAGTAATTACCACATGTTTTTTGAGAAATAAATGCATGGCACTCCAACACTTTTTCTGCGATGTAACACACGTGCATCCCTCGCACAAAATCGGCATTGACAATTCATTATAAAAATAAAAGGGTGCAATTACTTACCCGGCCATGGCACAAACTCTTTACCCTACCGTTAAATCGAGATGGGCAGAGCAAAGCGGCGAGAAACTCGCTATATCTGCGGCAAGTCGCTCTCGCCGCTTCACTTCAAATAGCGGCAGCTACCTGTGCAACGAGACAGGCCGCTTCGCACGCCACATTTGGCGACTTATCCCACTCTAATGGATTATAACAAACTTCTATCGATTAAAGGGTTCTCGCTCTTCCCGACTCATCTCTCTTGAGTTACCCATCCCAACAGTGGAAGAGAGTAATTCTGAAGAATTTATCTTAAGGAATTTTAGTTTGGAAGATACTCGGTCTGTCTGCACTAGTTATTTTGTTATTTCTTTTTGGCCAAGATAATCATTGCGTTTATGAAGGGCAGAAAGTTTATCGAAAGAACGGAAACCGGTAGAAGTAATTGGCGTTGAGAAGGGGTTGGATGAAGAGCACGTGGTTAGGAGACCACGTAATTTTCTCTGCGGTTGGTGAAAAAAATTGCTGGCATAAAAAAGATCGCCAACATTTTTTTTGTTAGATTATGCATATGATATGTTATAACTGATTGAGCCGGAGTGTTGATTGAAAAAACTTTGCGTAACCTCTTTTGAATCTATAACTTTTTCTTTTCTTTTTTTTTTTGTCTACGAAAATTACGCGGGCGACCGCATAATTATTCTGCGTTTGGGAAAAGATAAATGTAGGAACACTGAAAATAGCATTAAGTACATTTTTAATCAATTGAACGACTTATTATCAAAACGAAGAAAACTAAACCAAGCGCTACGCAATTTTATACGGTAGAAAAAAAAGCATCATTGCGAGACGGAGAAAAAAAGTCTTTTGCTACAACAATAAAAAAAAAAGGAAAATTTTTTTTATTTATTTATTTTGGTATTTCGTCATATATACAGTTGTGAACACAGAAATAAATATACATTAGCTGATAGAAGTACAAAAATAACAGAAATAAATATAAATTAGCTATAATAGAAGTTAAAAAAATAATAGAAATACATTTAAAAAAGGCTAAATTTACACAAATTTTTTAACTATCAACAAAAAGTAACGGCGATTTTAAGTTAACTAGGTTCAATTATCAGACTGAATAAGGAAGAAATTAATAAGAAAAGTGCAACTTTTAAGAGGAACTTTGAAACTATTAAATTTTTAAATAAATTACAGCTTAAAAAACTAAAAAACACCCTTTTATTGTTGTAACTTAACCTTTTTGTCGCCATATCTGGAAATGGGATCTGGAATTAGTCACCAGATGCGGGATGGTATCTGAAAATAGAAAATTGTTAGTCCTGATGATCCTGACCTGGACAATGGTACAAAATTATTAATTTATTGTATTGTCATCGGTCCTGGACAAGTGAGCAAAATTTCGAATTAATCTGACCTTTTAAAGTGGGTAAAAATTGAGTTAAAATATTCCGTTACATACAAGTGAAGCTTATAAAAGGGTGTTAAAAATTGAACGCTTTCACTTGACTGCAATTAATTAACAATCAGAAATTTTTTCATATATTTTTTTAATTTTTCGTGAAGAACTAAATTGTGTGTGGGGCAAAGCACTACTTCCGTTAAAAAATTAAATCACTGAAAGTTATGAGTGATGAAACATGGTTTGATATAGAAATGGATATATTTAAATTATTAGCCCTTGTTTTAAAAATGCCGTATGAAATAATTACGGCAGCTGTATTTTATAAATAAGTGAATTTGAAAATTCTTTTATAAATTATCATAGAAATGTATTTCTTAATGCAAAGTTAAATGCAAAGTTATCTACAAAAGAAATAAGGCCTTAGCTAAAAATGCTATAATTAAAAAAATTAGGTCTTAGAAAATAATCCTTCAGAATTTTAATTAGATTTAATTTACATTGAATTAAGGTAGCAATAAAAATGATTGCTGATGATAATACAAAGGATTGTTGATGATTACTTTGAGCCAGAAGGCCATGGAGAGCCGAGGGTCATGGTCGTGAATTTGTGACCGGCGTTGTCGAGTCACGGTTTCGAAACCTGGTACCACTTAAGACCTGCCGTGTAGAGAGGCTGATACGCGTTAAATCTGTCGAGGCTCTAAGACCTCCTGTTTGAGTAGTCTGAAAATTTGGAGTGGAGCTTCCAGCTCAGGTGCCATCCTCGTCACGGCCGTGGTAACCTAGAGGTCAAGGCATCGGATCGTGGCTGGCGTGTCATGAGTTCGAGCCCAGTACCACTAAATACCCGCCGTGTAGGGGAGCGATGCACGTTAAATCTGTCGAGAGTTCAAATGTC
>BMAV01002271.1:514329-536718 GCA_019973955.1 Trichonephila inaurata madagascariensis
ACCCGCAAGGCCTTAACGGATCATGCAGCTACGTCATGAGCTCTGCGTCAAGAATTGGGGTCTTTTGCAACACAACAAATGTCTGCAAGAACAGTTCAACGACGTTTGCAGCAGCATGGAGGCGGCTACCCTTGACGCAGCATCACAAACAGGAACATCTTCAATGGAATGATCAACGACGAACCTGGACACATGAATGGCCACGTCATTTTTTCAGATTAATCCAGGTTCTGTTTATAGCATCACGATGGTTGCATTCGTGTTAAACAGCATCGTGGTAACGCACATTGGCAGAGTGCATTCGTCATCGTCATGTTGGCCCATCACCTAGCATGTTGGTATGAGGCGCTATTGGATACACGTCTCGTCAGCATACGCCAGTCACTATGGTTGATGAGCTGTTCCATCGTTTTGAAGCTGCATGAGCATCTGTACCTATACATGCCATTCAATCGCTGTTTGACTCAATATCCGGGCGTATAAGTGCTGTTATTACTGCCAGAAGTGGTTGTTCTGAATACTGATTTCTCAAGATCTATGCATCCAAATTTCTTGAAAATTTAATCACTTGTTATTTCCAGAATAATATATCTGTCCAAAAAATATCATTTTGTTACCTACATTTCTTAATGGTGTAGCAATTTTAATGGCCAATAGAATAGGATCAAATCTTATACATCAAGGATCTTATCCACACTTAAATCATTTTATTTTCAAATATTTGCAAAAAAAAAAAACACTTCATAATACAGTATGAATGAAGGCAGTATGTGTATAATATCTTGCTGATCATTAAATTTGCAGTAGCATGAAGAAAAAGTATACAAACGTAAGCAAATTAAGCAAAATCAAGAATCAGCATTGAAGCAAAATCAAATGACAAAGGAGATGGAAAAGGTATCTAAAATTCTGTTAAGAGCAAAGTTACGCAGCTGTTGTTGAGTGATCACATTTGAATGTTGGTTGGTTGTGAGAAGATCGTGTTATGCTTCTAATAAGATTGAGGAACGCCACCAGATCTTGTTGGAGTTCGATAACAGCAGGATCATGGACTATTAAGAGCATGGTTTATCGTACCGCGTTGGTTGGGATCCAACAACTGTTGTGAGAATATGGAATCGATGGGCTTAAGAAGGACATACTGAATGCAATTCGGGATCTCAACTGTCTCTCACCGCTACCACAAGATAGTACAGACAAATTGTCAGGTCAGCCTTACAGGATCGTACAGCCATATTAGGAACCTTGAGTCAGTAAGAAGGCTTGTTTGCAGCTAGGTAAGTATCTGCACGAACAATGGGATGACGTCAAAAGCAGCACGAACTGTCTACACACTGATCATTATTGCTGCTTCCCTTGATACTGTAACTTAGAAACATTCGGCGACAATGGTGCACTCAATGACAAACCTAAATAAAGGGGCTGCACCACGCCATCTTTTCAAACGAGTCTTGGTTTTATGTACAGTATCATGATGGACCTATCCGTATCTTATGGGATCCAGGAGAGCGAGAGTGGCCTACTTTCATTCGATATCATCATAACAGCCTTGCACCTAGCGTGATAGTATGGGCAGCCATTGGATACACGACAGTAACAGGTCGTGTCATCGGTGATCTGAACAACCAACATTACATTTCTCAGATCTCAAGACCATTGATTGCGCCTCGAGCAAGCTATCTTACAACAAGACATCGAATGTTTTCCGTCATGTCCTAATCTATCTCAATGCAGAATGTTTTCGCTTGTTACTCTGCTCAGCACGTTCTCCAGATGTCACATCCTTTGAAAATCTCTGGTTATGGGTTATTGAGAGATTGGGCCGCCAGTACTCTCGAGCCACTACGATTGAGGAAGTGTGCCGTAGAGTTAAAACAGCATGGAATGACTTCCCAGTACCTGTCATCCAAGTTACATTCAATTCTTAAAAGGATTAGAGCCGTTTTAGTTGCCAAAGGTGGTTGCTGTGTATACTAATCCTGGATTCTCTATATATCCCCAAAATTTCCTACAAATTTAATCCTACAAATTTTCCTATTATGCTGTATGCGTACAATACGTAAAATTTTTATATTTGCTTTCCATCTCAGTGTTGCAATTTTAATAGCCAGCAGTGTAGTATAATAGGAAAAAAATGTAATTCTTTAATTGTGATTCAGAAAGGAATTCACAATTTACTTATTCAGCTCTCCAATCTAAAGATGATTTACATTACATTCCATCTCTATACATGTATTTACATCTTAAAAGTTCTCTAAGGCATAATGAATGTTCTCTGCAATTGTTTATTTTGTTGTTTCTGATTCTTTCACAAATAAGTAATATTTTATTTCATTTTCGCCCCCAAAATAGGAGAAGTTAATTTCTTAGATGTAAATGTACAAACGAACTAAAAGACTTATCCCATTTAATTTTATTCAAGCTGTGTTGATTAATAAATTTTAAGAATAATAAATTATCAATTTTACTCTTTATAACTACCTTTTGTTGAAGGGGTGTTAACAATTAAATTTCTTACATTTAAAAAATTTAAATTAATGCCAAATGCATAAAAAAAGAGCTTCACCTTATTTTCAAAAACATTAACACAGAACAAAGGTATGTAATACATATTTTGTAACACTTTATACTTTATATATATTTTCATTCATTATAATATTTTCATTTATTTGAATTTACTTTTGTTCTATTCAATCTATTTTTCTTCTTTTGAATCTGTTTATCCAGAGTTTTCCTCATCACGAAATTTATGAGATATACTAGTATACTATTTCAATAATTATTCTATTATTGAAGCATACATTAATAAGTTGCAAAGAAGCTATTATAAAAATGAAAATAATGCTTTCAGAGCTGTCTGAATCAAAATCAAAATTTAATCAAAATTAATATTAATAAATTTTAATTTATTTTGCATTTTTTAAATAAATTTTGTTTGTTTGCATGATCTTTTCTTCATCCCCTATTAATAACAGTACAAAATATAATGTTATATTTGTTGCAATATTACAAAGAATTATAATGATGATGATTGTGTCATTATTCTTTATGATTGTTTTGTTACTTTTTATCTATGCATATACTAATAAAAAACATAAGAATGTTTTATTTAAAAAATATTTTAGGTTTATATGATATTTATTATTTTCTATATTGTCACATTAACATTTGTATTATATTGTGATTCTGTGTGTAATAGAAAAGTAGACTCTGTATCATTTAAAAATAAAATTTTAAAAAACAATTGTTTCAAAGCAAGAATTAATTTGAGTAACTTAAGCAGGAAATAGAATCTCTATTAAAAAATTTAGTCTACAAGTATAATTTCTGCTTGTTTTAATAAAAAAAAGTAAGTATTAAGATTTCCTTGCTCAACATTCAGATAGTAAAACTGCTTCCACAAACAGGGTTGTCACCAAACTTTTTAGAAACTTGGAGAATATTTGTCATTTATTTTATAGAATTAGTTCAAAACGTTTTGATTTCTTTTTAGTCTTTTGACTGTCTCAATACTGTATTCGATTTTAAAAAAATTCAATTATTTATACTTTTAGGTCATTGCTTGAGCTGAATAAATGCCATTCAATGTGATCCCAATACAATATTTAATAATTACCTTCTTAAACTTAAAAGTATAGCATTACAGAGATTGGAATTCCATGTCCAAATTTAATTAAATATTGTTTTTAAGTGGAGCATTTTCAAAAATGCTTAAATAAATTATGCAATCTAACACTAAAAAAAGCTGTTCTACATTTCATGCCCCTTTAATGTTAAATTAGTTTAACAAATATCCTTGACACATTTCAATGTTTGGCGATTGAATTAATTTATAGGATCAACAGAAAAATTTATTTTTCTATTAAATAATTACCTGAAATAATTGAGTTTCATGCAATTAAATTAATGTATAGTCTAAAATGTTTGAGTTTATTCGAGTTGATTAGCAGAGAAATAATAACTTTTCGGTATGCTATTCTGTTGTACCTGGATTTTCACTAGGGAGCAAAGTGTACAAAAAACAACAACACAGAAACGTTTATTATTGCAACAGAATTCTTTCGAATTCATTTCCTCTGATGAATACTATTTTATCTAGATTTCGTAAATTCTTTCCTAAAATAATTTAAATTAAAACTTATCTTCTTAAAAAAAATTTCAATTACAAAAAACAAACACACATTTTTGTGAATTTGAAAACAAAGTAATTGTATTCAAATAATGGAATAATAATTAGTACCAATTTCGATGAAAGAAATAATTTTCAGCATTTTATTCTCTCTCCCTCTCTAGCTTACTTTTAATTTTATTTTTTAATGCTTTATCTTCTTTTACACTTATCCTTAGGGAATTCTTATTCATACTCTCCTTAAGGTATCCGACTACGTTCGGAACCGTGATTTTGCAAAAGCATATAAATGGATAATTTTCATGATATTTAGTGTCACTTAGATTAGAAAATGTATATAAAATTGCTTTAAGAATAGTATTACAATAAAAAATTATTTAAGTACAATATTTTGACAAAAAATGAACATAGAATGACGCATTTTCAAAATATTCTCCGTTTGGGAAAAATGGTTCTATTATAATATTTTGCCTGTATATAGCTCAGACCTCTCTACAGAGGCTCAACTAGAATGTTTGAAATATATAACTTAAAAGTGGGTTTATCCATGTTTTACGACCACAGAGGGGAGAAATTTTAAGAAAAAAAACGTTGATAATTATTTCAAATGGTTGTAACTCTGAAAATAATGTGAATTTTTCAAAAATCATAGTTGAGCCTCTGTACAGAGGTCTGAGCTATATACAGGCAAAATATTATTATAATAGAAGCATTTTTACAAAAGGAGAACATTTTGAAAAACGGTTATTCTAAGTTAATTTTTTGCCGAAATATTGTATTCAAATAATTTTTTTTTGTGTGTCAAAATGTCCTTAAAACAATTTTTTGCATGTATTCTAATCTAAGTGACACTAAATATCATGAAAATTTTTCATTTATACGCATTTTTAAAACCACGGTTCTGAACGTAGTCGGATACCTTAAAATTAGTATGTAAAATATTTTTACTTATGCACTTGCAGGTTTCACAAGAAATTTTAAAAAGATTTAAAGAACATTTTCAATTTTATTTTATTAATTAAGCAAATATCTCTCTCTATATATTTTCTATATATATTATTATTTCTGAAATATATGTCTTAATGTTGTACATTTGTAAAATACCGAATATATAGTGTTTATATATAAGGGTACTTTGCCAATACTTTTCTAAAGAAAGCGTAACATTAAAGTAAAATAAAGTCTTATAAATGAATACGAATGAAACCATATTGAGAGAGAATACATTAAAAAGTCATGAATTTTGATTCAATTTTTTCAATTCCTACTCTTAGTTTACTCTTTTCCTATATATATTTATTTATGAATATATATCTTGTTCAAATTTTCAGTCGTTACTAAAATACTTTCTATTCATCCATTAAAGTTTAAAAACATTTTTTAAACTTGCAATGGATGACACTTGATGTGTTAATATAATTTTTTCAAATATTAATTCATTAATTAAATTTGATTTTTTTAAAAAAATTTATTATCCTTTATTTCTGTCAAAGTTGCAACTAGCTGTAATAGATGGCGCCAGTACTTTTTTCTAACGAAGTAGGAATTGACTTTAAGAAAAATTTATATTACTTGTTTTTATTAACGGCCCACTCTAAAGCAACGCGAAGGCTATTAGTGTGGCAGTCCTTGTCATTAGAAACCTCGGTCAAGTGACGGGGATACACCTGAACTAGTAACTTACGTCAGCTTAAGGAATCTGAATCTCAACATTTAACTTGCATCACTTCCTACAGAGATAGTCTTCAGAGGCATCAGGATTCGAACCTCAGTTACCCTCAGAGGACCCCTTCAGTTACCACGACCTAAAATGACTCAAGACAAGGTAAGTAATTTTGTTACTGTCTTGTGGTGATTTGGGGTAATGTTCCACCAAAACTCTTACGCTGAAAAGTAGGGATTACGGCATATTCAAACTCGGAATCAATATAATTACTTGGAAAAGTAAGGAAGTTTGGTGTGTGTATTACTATTTTAAAGTTGTAACACAGCGCTTCTCAAACTTCAGTAATTGCGACCCAATTTTCAGTCATAATTTTCACCGAGCTCCCTCCTCCCTCTTACAATAACAATATATTGAATGCAATAATGATGTACTTTGACGCTAAAACTACAATACGTCTTTAATTATAAACCGTATCAGTTATCAAGATAAGTATTAAATTTTGTACATGACAAGCCAACGGGAGTCACTAGTAATTACTTAACTTGTTTTTAATTTAGTATTGTTAAATTAGTTATATAAATATTTTGTGCAGTGCATTTATAAGCATATTATATCAGTGTGAATGCGTACTTTATTTTTTATTATGTCAGAATGCATTTGGTTTTGCTTCCATTCAGTAAATGGATAATTAATTTAAATATTTTATTTTCGACCTTTGGATATACTTGCGCCCCCAGGTAGGGTTGTCTTACCCTCTAGTTTGAGAAACGCTGTTGTAACCTTTCAAAATATTGCATTTTTCTACTGCATCTTTAAACGTTTTTTAAAGATATTAAAGCTTACATACTTTATCATTTAATTTTATTAAAAATTAATTAGTGAACGGTTTCATGCTTTTTTTTTGTTTACTTCTTGCTAAACTTAAAATTAATTTACATCTTTGGCTTCCCACATGTCCTAAAAAGTGAATATAAATGAAGAATGGCGAACTTTTATTGTAATGGTAAAAGTTTTTTTTTTCTATTGCATCATCTATATGCAAAAAAAATTCTTTTCATAATTTAATATCAAAAAATACCTCCCAAAGACTATTGCCGAAATAATCATTTAAAAAGTTTATGTTTCCTTAATATTAACAGAAAACATTTATTAAATGTAAATGTTACTTTATCAGACATTTGAAGTTATATACACGTATAAATATTTTCTCAAAATTGGAAAAAACAAACTATCTATTGCTTTCAAATAACGAAAAAAAAACAACAGTAATAATGCTTTATAAACTAATAACTGAAAAGGGAAAAATTAAAAGTTCTTTTCTTTTCAATTGTTGATTACGAAAAGTTTTGCTTTTACTTCATCGATTGAGGGCTTCTTTCAAAACAGTTATTTAATATTTCTATACTATAATCCTGATGCAAGTAATGAAAAATGCAATGTATTAATGCATTGTCTATATTTTGTTGTCTTATTGTTATAGCCAAATACTTGTTTGATTCATATTTTTAAATGGTTGCTTCGGTTACAAATCCCAAAGTATGAAGATTTTCGATATAAATTTTTCTCTTTGAAATCCTTTAATAACTTTCTGTGTAACTAGGATTCTGAAACTGGTTCTTTTTCTAAACTTCGAAACTCTTTTTTACTTTCATATTTACAAAGTATTTCATGCGGCGAACTCTAAACCCTCATGAGTTCATTTCCTGTATTTGGAGATCAAAGAAATGAAAAACATGATCGTAATATTATTTTTCTGTAAGAGAAGATAAAAAAAAAAAATCCAAAAGACAATTTTTTTTTAATGCATTGATGGACAAAGTTTTAACTTACTTTAATTAAAAATATTTCTGCAGATCTTTCGGTCGAATTATTATTTTTAACTGCGTTAGATAAATGTAATTACCAACATAAAATTAATAAAAGACATTTCGATCTGGAGTTTTCAAATTCTATGCGTGTTTGAAACTGAGATTTGAATGAATATTTTTTTTTACTCTAAATTCATTGATCTATCCTTATTTTTTTAAAAAACAAAAACTATTACTACTCTTTCATCTCGATATCAAATCATCCATTATTTTAAATGATTCCATGTATAATAATATTTTTCGATTATTTTTTTTTATTAAAACTAAAAAACACTTTTTTAGTAGTGGCTGCATACTACTCAAGCATAGCATGTTCATTTCTTGTATTTTTACCTGTGAATTATATTTTTAAAGAATTTAGAACATATATATAAAAAACAAATAAAAATTAAAATTTTTACTTTATTAATGAACGAAGGGTCACAACATACTGCTCCTTCTTATCTTCCATCTAGATTAAAAATGGGCTTACAAATATTCGATGGTTATATTAATCATACTAATTCCCGTTGAAATTATGAAATCTTCAGGAAAATAATTCTATTTTACGTGTAACATTTTGAGTGTATTTTCAAATGAACTCAGCAGGTATTTGAAAACGAGACAAGATAAAATTGCTTACAGCTCTTTATCATTTCTTTCCAGTTTTAGACATTTTAGAGATATTCAATACTTGTTGAAATGAAACAATTTGAATTTATTCATCAGTTTGAATTATTTATTTTTAGTTTAAGTGGAAAATTTAAAGATCTCTAATGTTCTCCGTCTCCAATGCAATGAATCAGTTATTGTAGGGATCAATTGGTAGGAAAATCTAGTTTTTTATGTAGATGGTTTGGAAGACAAATCACTGTACTACAATTAGAACTTCAAAATCAATTATTCTACCAAAAGTTTTAATATTGCCTGAAATTCCATAATACTACACAGAAATTAAACTTCTAAAGCTATATTTTTTAAAAATTTTCTTACCATGAATCGTGTAATTACTTTGATTATTAGTAGTTATAGAAGAAATCCCATCAGTATCGTCATTGATAACTTCTTAAGAAACTGATCAACATTTTATCTGATAACGAGACTATAACTTGTGTGGTTATGATACTATTAAAAGGACGTCACGCAAGAAAGAAATCACTATTAAAAATAATCGCATTAATTTTAATAGCGATTGATTGTTTGGCAAAAACATGAAACGTAAGAAATTACACTTAATATTTATTGTTTGCTGTTATATTCTATTCATATATAAGGGTTGCCCAGATAAAAAGTGGACAAGTTCAACAAAAAGAATAATTTTATTGGAAAACAAAAGAAATTGCTTTGGGGGTTGTAACACAAGTACCATCGTTTCGGCTGCAGGTCTATTTTTTCACTCTATAAAGTACGTGGTTGGTTGTTGAGGAAGTCCTGCCCAGCTTCCTTTACTTCATCGTCCAAATAGAAACGTATTTCTGTGTTAAGTAGTCTAAGAGGCTAGATGTCACAGGATGACAAATCCGGACTGTGCTATGGGTGTTCTAACCTTTTCCAACGGAATTTTTGGTTTCACAGGAGACGTGAGGGTGGAAATTGTCATGGAGATCCAATATCGCTCACTGCCCTTTTCGAAAACTTTTACACCAACTGCTCCTAGGTGTTCGACCTAAACAGTGCGAGTCAAAGACTGCAACTATTAGTCTCGATTCGTTGATTATTCGCATTAAACTCACCTTCTGCAATCAGAAACCGTACTACCACACGTTGTTCCGATCTAGACGGTTGACTTCACTTTCGATTAATTTCCTCTACCACTAACAGGTTCCATTGTAAGATATCGTATGCGTTGTACACTTCCTACCGTCTTCCTGCACTCCCAAAAGCTTGTTTGATGGCTCTATTATAGCTGCACTTATTCTAAAGCAATCGCATATGTCCCCTTTTTATGTGGGCAACCCTTATAGATACAAAAAGGCTTAGAGAGAGAGAGAGAGTAAAATTGTGTTCTAATAATTTTCCACGCTAAAGAATCTTATTTTAGCTGATTTAAAAGAATTTACCTTATCTTCTGGACAGAAAAAGGAGATAATAAGCAAATTTTCTTACCTTCTTTATTTAGAGAAGAGTAATTTATAAACTACTGTCGTACTGTATTCGTACTTTATCTTAAAACATTGAGAGAGATTTCATGGTATACTTCAACATAACAGGTTTTTCATATATCTGCTTTTATAGTAAAGAGATTTTATTCTACTCGATATTTAATTTTGTGATTATTATTTCAAATATTTATCTTAAAGTTTTATTGTCATTTTGCTGAAATATTTTACAGCTTATTTTATCCATACAAATAGCATTGATTTATATTAGTATGAATAGCACACTTGTATAAGTGCACATGTGTGTTTAAAACTAAAAAGTCAGAACATCTTTTTGTTTCAATCTTCTTGTCGGATGACGATCAAAAGGATCCAGCTATCAAATGGAACCCCATGCTATAAATCCTGGATTTCGGGATGTGCTGTAAGCGACGGTCAGTTAAGTATTTCATGGTTGTCCAGGTCACACATGTCCTATCAAGTCTTTGATAGTCACCGATCTCAATATGTACTCATCGTTAAAAGCAATTCTACACCAATACGTAAGATTCCAGGTCGAATGCATCCGACGCAACTGAGTTAGTGAGTAAATATTAACGTCGCACTATTCAGCTATTCGAAGGATTTTGGCGACGAACTTCGTAACTTTGAACCATGGTCAAGTGACAACACCTGAGCTGCCCCCCCCCCTCCGTTTAACTTTCATACAGTGGCTCCACGTACACCCATGCATCGCAGGGGAGGGCAGGACTCTAGGGGGCCCAAAGCCTGACTAACGCCAAGTACGGCTTGTAGCCCAAAACTTGACTTAGCAGGGAGAGGGGGAAGGGGCTACTATTCTTCGTTTTTTCCACTGCTTCCACACCACACCAATGGGAGGACGTTTGAACCTCGACAGATTTAACGTACATCTACATGGTGGGTCTTCAGTGTTACTAGGCAAGACACGCCGGCCATGAGTTCGTTACCTTTACCCCACTAAAAACGCCCTGATGAGGGGCAGTCGGTGCTACACCTTCCATGACGTTAGTTTCCATTTTGTGAATCACCTATTGAGGGTTATTGAGTCATTGATGTTCAGGTTACATGTCAGTTCGTTGACCAAGATACATCGGGGTTGTGAATGCAGAATGGATAAACATTCTGCCTTTTGGTCCTATGGTAGCTTTCGTATGAACATAGTTCACTTATTTCTGAAAAAATATATATTCTCTTCATTCCTAATCAAATATGTGTGATCCTGCGATTTATAACCACCCTGCTTCCATTAGTCCAATTTCACGTCATCTCCAAATGGTGACTTCTGCTAACACTGCTTACGAATTCGTGTGCGAGGCATCAGTACTACCTACGAGGATCGACGAAGCCACATTCGCATGGAAGTTATACCTTAACATCGGAATGTCCTCTGTATTATACATCAGCCGGATACTCCTTTGCAATACGAAGAAGCTTTAGCTAGTCAGTCACAGGTCGTAAAATGTTAATTTTTTTTATATATATTCTATTATAAGGTATATTCATACGCAATATCGTCCCATTCAAATCATTCCTTTTTGAAGAATCGCTTTTTATGTTACAAAAGGAGAGATTTTTGTAATGTGTATTCTATTCCTTAATACTTTCTTGAATTACACTCGAAATTTTAAATCATAGCTCTGTCGTTATTGAGTTCAGAATTTTTAAGAAATGCACAATCTTCCTATGTGTTTCTCAATATTATTTATAACTATTTAAATAATTATGAAGAACAATTCCAAGTAAATTATATATAAGCGGTCTCGGCTGATTTTAATAAATTCACAGTCGCAAAATTTCATCATAATAATTAAGACATCCATATATTCTCATTATTTTCTTTGAACAATTTGAATGAAAATGCTTAGTATTATAATTTTTAGACATCATAAATATCTTTTATAAGTTTAATTTTTCATTATAAAATATTAATCTATATATAGAGATTTTTTCATTCTTATTAATAAGACCATATTGGATGCTTATACTTACATATTATTTCAAAATTAAAATTGCTTCCTAGTTTGTCATTCAACTTTATATGCAGTAAAGTTATGCATCCTGATAAATAATAAAGAACTTTGACGTTTTTTGGAACTCTGATATGTTTTCGATTCCAGGGCAGAGAATACTTTGCTGAGTTCAATATATTTTTTCTTTACAATACATGTAAAAATGGGGCGAGAGATAATGAACTTTTTTCTAACGATCTGACGAAACCATGGAAAGTGATGAGTCTGAAAATAATGACATAATTATCGTTTCTCGACTATCACATTACAGTTTCCTTTTAATCAATTAAGCTATATCAGCATGTGAGTGTTGAGAGTGTTTAAGACTCTTAAGTTACAAACACTTTTTAAAATCAGCAATTCAATTAAAGTTGAAACTGCAATCAAAGCATAATCTGGCTGACGGTTCAAATTTCAAGTTTGTTTTTGTCTTATTTGAGCTAGAAATTACGTTTATCAGTTTTTCGATAGACAGATTCAAGCAAATAAATAATACTAATATAATCAGAAGAAATTGCATATTATTTTGGTATTTAAGAATCAAAAACATGAGTTACCTATGTATACATAAATATGACGTGTGAAAAAAAATTGCTTATTAAAGCTAAATAACATCTCACGCTTTTCAATTGCTGAAGCTTAAATTATTTGTGCGCGTATGTGTGAAATTTCTTTCTAATTAAATAAGTTCTCGGAGATATTTCTCAGAAGATAATATGATGGGATTGTAATTCAGTCACAGATTTTTTTTTATAAATCAATTTATTCTCAATCCCTGTAAATTGAAAATCGGATCCAGTAAATTATGTAAATTTATTCACACAATGGATGGTTTTTATTAGATTAGCTCAGTATTCCCACGTAATAAATGTATCAATTGTTATTCTTTTTATAACATCACAGTGTTTAAACTTCTCATCTCTTTTATCAGTGTAATTTAATTAGTTGTATTACAGAACTGCTGTATGACAATGGATGCATATATCTTTCGTTAAATGATTAAATTATATTTTTACAAAAATCGAAGGGGAGGAGGTAAGATGTATGTACTAACGGCCATTGTTATTAAAGTCTGTGAAGAGAATTTTGTTTTTTTTTTTGTTTTCTTATTTGAATTAAATAGACTGATGAAATAAAAATAAACACAAAGCTACATATGTATAATCAATTGCTTCATTATACGAGCTTACTAAATGCTAGTCTATAAAACCAAAGTGAGAATCATAAAGCAACTGTTCTGACGTCAGATTTCTATCAAAGAAAGTTAAGATTTGTTCCTAGATTTAGTTATGGCAATTATATAAAACACTAGTAAACTCTATTTGCTTATAGTTATTTGATGAATAAATATACAAAATGTTATTTACTGCATTAGATATATATATATATATATATATTTGATTCTCTTTCTAAGATTAAGTAACTCATATTGATAATTTAATAACTGTCCGTACTTCACTCAGCATTACTTCGAATACTTTTAAAAAAAACAAGGAAAATTAAATTATCCATATGTATATTGGATCTCTTTGATGAAACTTTAAATTTTATTGCGATTTTTTTCCGTAATTTTCAAACTTCATTTGTCCATTTGTGATAGGTCCTATCCGCGCCCGTGACTAATCCTCAGGGGAAAAATTTTTTTAACTGTTGTATGTGCTTATTAAATCGCTTCCTGTGGAGAAACCGTGATTTATGTTAATTTGAATGCCTTTTAAACTCTAGTGAATGAGTGTAGGTGTCGGTCGTTAGGCTGCAATTAATATCTGAGGTTCTCGGAGTAAATGAAGAGATTCTTTAGTCCGATTCATCAAGTAATACCAGTCAAGCTTGACAAATGCTGTTGCTTCGGATCATCAGCAAGATAAGTGATTTAATTATTTGTCTTGGAAAGTTACGACAGCGATTTAGTTGACCACTCCCTCGGTTTATGATGTCTGTTGATAGCAAATTAATAGATAAAATAAAGTTATTGATTTTAAAATAATGGCTGATTATTCGGTATCTCAAATTATCATACATAAATATCAAGTTTATAAATTCATCTTAATTTTTAATAGGATAAAAGCTATATAACCACATCAAGTTCTCTAATTTTGTTACCTCAAGTTCAGTGCTTGACACACAATACGTTAAAAACGTAAGAATAAATTTTTCATAGATTTGTAGTTAAAACTTCCAGCAGAAAATCAATCGGCTCGTGATTTCATTCCTATCACAAAAAATTTGTTTTGGAAAACTATTCACTCATTCATTTATTCAGGGAATAAATTTAGTGTATTTAATGTCTTGAAAGAATAAATTCCATATGGTTTTTTCCCCTGTTACTATATATGAACATTAAAATGAATTGAACTATTAGAAAAAATTTCGTTGCTTTCAGTAGTTTCTTTAGTGCCATGACATTATTCCCGGAAATATATTTCGAATTTTTCAGTTTCAAGAAATGAAAGTTTCTGCAGCTGACATGAAAAAGAACATGGAAGAGCATTTGAATGAAGAGAAAAAAAGGAACAAGAGTGAAAAAGAAACTTATAAAAGATGATTCTTCCCTCTTGTATTCGTTATTGTGAAATAAATAATTGATGATATAAATGATGACAGAGATGAATGAATCACCTCAAAAGTTCTGAGGTAAAATAAATCGAACAAACATGAAAGAAAAATTTTTAAAAATTAATATAATTTACGAAGCAAAAGAGTGATTGAATATTCGTAATTTATAATTCTATTTTAATTGAATATAATTGTAGAACTGTTAATCATAAAAACGATGAAAAAGTGCATTTATGGGCTCTTTCTCATATTTGTACGACATATCGAGAGAAAAAAAGCTTACTTGTAACTTTGAAACACAAATTTTATACTTGACGTTTAGTTTATATTTCTTTAGTTTTCGATGATTATATTTACTTTTGCCTTTTTAAAAAATATTATTCTTGGGAACATAAGAAATATATAAATATATATTTTAACTAAAAACCTGGAAATTCCTGAATTTTGAATTTAAAACTCATGTTATCTCACTGATGCTTTATGTCCAGGATTGGCATTAAGTCGATCTCAATCGACTGGTGAATCGCCAAGACATTTTGAGGTGACTGCCTGAAGATTAGCAGTTAGTAATTATATACCGAAATATTCACGATTGGCTGACAGTATGCGCTGACTAAGTCATCTGGGGACTATATAATTACGAGAACTAACTATAAATGAAAATACTTTATTTTTTAGTATATTTTTAATCGTTTGTTAATAAATGCATCATTTGATATTATTTTATTTGTGGATATTATTACGTTTGTATCTTGCGTTTTGCTTTAAACTCCGTCTTATAAGTGTTTTTTTTATTGTAGTTATGTAAGTAAATGTGCATATTCCGGATTAATGAGGGTGGTCCCATAAGTACCCTGCTCGACCGAGAAACGGTGGTAGTTGTTTGGAAAGTATCACTGTATTAGAAAGTACGCAGTCTAAAAAGCATTTGTTTCAAGTTTGAAGACTCCATGTTGTTTAGTATTTTTTTAACAGCCATCAATATATATATATATAGAGAGAGAGAGAGAGAGAACGTTTTCAGTGAATTTGTGAAAATGGAAAAAATTGGTCATCGTTATGTGATACAATACTTTTATTTGAAAGACCTCAGCCCAACCAATATAAAAGCTGAACACTAGATTCTACACTGAGTGTGAGTCTGCTCCTTCGTTTACAACAGTAAAATAGTATTGGGTAGCAAAGTTCAAACAAGGCAGAGAGTACGCGCTGCCAAGACGAGCACCGCAGTGGTCGACCAAATACGGCGACGACTCTAGAAATGATGAAGAAAGTCCACAAAGTGGTACTGGATGATCGTCGACTAAAAGTGCGCGAGCTAGTAGACATAGTAGGCATTTAAAAAAGTGGGGTATATCATATATTATCAGAAAATTTGGACATGAGAAAGCTGTGTGATAGATTGGTGCTGCGTTTGCTCAAACTCCAGCAAAAACAGTGTCGTGAAGATGTTTCAATTGAGTGTTTCACGAAGTTTCACAGCAACAAAGCAGAATTTTTGCACCATTTCTTAGCCATGGATGAAACATGAGTCCATCACTTCACATCTGAGACAAAAGAACAATTAAAACAATAGGCTGAAAAGGGAGAACCGGCTCCAAAGAAGGCGAACATAATTCCTTCTGCAGGCAAGGTCATGGCGTCTGTTTTTTGGGATGCGCGTGGGATAACTTTCATTGACTATGTTGAAAAAGAAAAACTATCAACGGAGAGTATTGCGCGAACTTATTGCAACGGTTGAGAGAAGTAATCAAGCAAAAACGGCCGCATTTGGCTAAGAAAGTGTTGTTTCATCAAGACAATGCACCTGCTCACACATCCGTTATTTCAATGGCCAAAATTAATGAATTAAAGTTTGAATTGCTACCTCATACACCCTATTCGCCAGATTCAGCCCTCTCGGATTATTTTCTATTCCCAAACTTGAAAAAATGGGGCAGTGGTCAAAGATTTTTCAACGATGAAGAAGTGATATCGGCAGTTGATGTTTATTTTGAGGAGGAAGACAGTTCTTATATTATGAAAAGGGTATCGAACTTATTGAACATCGCTAGGAAAAGTGTATAGAGCTGAAAGGAGATTATGTTGAAAAAGAAACATATTTTTTTCCAAAACTTTTGTGTTTTCTTTGTTGGGTCGGGTACTTCTGAGACCACCCTCGTATTATTAAAATATACAACCTCTGACAATAAAGTTCGGTGAATAGTACTCTAACATTAACTTAAGGAAATATTAATGAAAGTTGCCTTACTGTTCTTCAAAATAGTCACCTCTCATAACTATGCGCCTCTGAGATGTGATATATATGTCCTGGAAACTTTGCAAGAAGTCGTCATTTGGGGTCGCCTCGTCACGTTTCGTTGGTTGTCAGGAATATCGTCAAATCTTTTTCTTTTCAAAGCGAGTTTGAGTCGTGGGAGTACTGAAGAAGAAAGTCTGAAGGATTGAGACCTGGCAAGTATGGAGAATGTTCAATTTACTCCACCCCCTTTCTTGCTAGGAACTGTTTGACGATATTGGCTGTGTGAGGGCAAACATTGTCGTGAGCAAAAAAATCATTAAACTTGTTGTGCGTACTGGGGTCGTACCCTGCGTAGACGTTTCATGAAACGGGCCAAAACTTCAATGTACCTTGCAGCATTCATCGTCGTTCCCTCGAGTAGAAATTCTTTGTGGATAATGCCTTGGCTATCAAAAAGGATGACACTCACTTTCTCAATGTTTTCGTCACTGACCGAGGTCGCCGGGCTTCTGCTACTGGGATTGTCAGAAACACTTGTTGAAAACGGGCGAACCATACTTTAGCACATTTCATGGACAGTGTTTGATCTTCATATACAAGCACCAACATCGCATAAGTTTCTTTCGGTGTCTTGCCAAGCTTAAATCAATCTTTTGTTCGTTCATTTTCCTATTCTCAGTTAAGAACCAACGCACTACACAATCACTTTGTAAAACAAGTCTTACTTGGAACACAAACGACACTCAATGGAACAACGGTGGGGGCAGATAGCCAACACCTGTCGCAAAATATGTGCAGCGTTTTGTTTTGCCAGTGTTGCTAGATCGGCCGTTCTGACTTCATTTACCGAACTTTATTCTCAGAGGTTGTAATAAATATTGTAGACTTTTTTCTTAGCTCACCACCTACGCCATTGGGTAGACCTCAACACCTTGAAAAAATTAGAAGTAGCCCGAACTCCGGAAAAGTTTGCCCGCCCCTGCTTTATGTCATTTCTACTTTTTAGCTATATTTCATCATAATTTTCGAACTAATATAATGATTTAAAGGAGGCTTAAATTAATTAAAAATTAGGATTTTTGATCATAACGACTAAAAAATTTAATTATTTAAATTTTCTTACTGAATGAGATTTCACCATCAGAATTAGTGAAAAAGTGATGAAACATTTGAACACATCACGAATTATTCTCTCTTGATTGAACTGAAGTGAATCTTTTCATTGTTATGAAGGGAAGAAAACGTATTCCTCGATTCAATTTGGGTTCCTTATAAAAAAATTTTCATGCTCGAGAGAGATAGAAAGAAGTAACTTAGTACTTACTGTGTTTTCCTGTGTAAACAAATATACAGGTCATGTTAAATCTGTATTTTTATGTGAATCCAAAGAAAAAATTTTCTTACATTTCCATTTGTTAATCGAATTATTTTTCTAAGTAAGTGCAAAATTAAGTTTCCTTTACTAAATACTTGGGCTGTGTCAGTAAATTTATAATCTTCAAGATTTAAACAATTCGAATCTATTGTTGATTTTCATTTCGGAGTTTCTTTGATGGTAAGCGAAACTTGATTTTGTTTGTTGGTTTGATTATAGATTATACTTAAGAGCTTAAACGAGAATTATTGGCATCGCTCCCCGTAATTTTTGGGCCACGGTCAAGTAACGAGGGCAACAACTAGCCCTTAAATTTCATTCTTCTGATTTTTATATCATTCCACAAGCAGTTTCGAAAAATCAATCAGGAGAATTACGAGAAAAATTGTGATTACTCAAGGTTTAACATTTAAATTCCACTTTAAAATGTTTGTATATTCACATATGATACATTTTAGACACTTATTTGCATATTTTTACATTCTAATTTTGATGTTATTCGTTACAAAAAAATTCAAGTCTTTTAAATCTCTTTAATATGAATCAGTTGGACCTCCTTATAATGAAACTCTATTTTGCGAACTTTTTCCTGGAACCAAAAACATGTTATTCTTTTCTTCGTAAAATAACTTCCAAATACCGATGTTCGTTTTCTATTTAACGAACTTTTTCTTTTGTGATTTATTTTTTCCCTTATTTTTAAAATATTTTAGAATATTTTATGAATTATTCTGCTTTAGCACATTTTATGGTTATCAATCATCTTGAACTGGTTTCACCAGATTCCTAACTCACCTAAAGCTATAAAATTGCAGTTATTTTTCAAACAAAAGACTCAAATAAAATTAGCAGATTTTATCAGTTGTTAAATTTAAGGACACGCGAGGTACAGTATTTTTTAATTACCGGTTATAAATAAGGTATGTTTAAAATGACCTCTAAGCTTAGAAAATGTCATTAAAAAATTCATTAATTTTAATATAAAATTATTTTTTTTTAATTAAAAATACAGTGTATTACTGGATAATGTTTTTTTCTTGTTTTACTTACAGATTTTTTTTCGATGGGTATGATATACAAAATAAATAAAGATTAATTTACAAAAAAAAGGGAGAATAGTTACTTTTTTTTAAATGATATATACTGTTTATGAATTTAAAAATTTTTTTATATGGTTTCTAAAGCCTATTAAAAGACGAATCTCTATTTAATGAATTTTCCATAACGAACTTTTTTTCGGGATCTAGTGACTTCGTTAAATAGAGGTCCGACTGTGTGATAATTAAAGTCATTCTCTTCCAAAATCAAATATTTCTGAAGAATATAGGAAAGGAACGTAACCAAAATAAATCCAGATTCCAACTCCCTTCCCATTAAGCAGTCACAATTTATTTCAAGTGGAAATTTTTGGCACCCTGGAGATCAGCCACTCCCAATAGGAGGTTTGGTTTTGTTACATTTAGCAGAGTCATCGCGGGTAGCCCTTTTGGAATAGGTCCAATTTCTGTTTAACTGTACATTCTTACCATATTCTTTTCTTGCCAAAATCTTTTAATCTTATGCAGATCACACCCATTTTTTTAAATTTTTAAATGCGGCTATTTAATTTAAAATTCTAAGTAGTTGTGCCCGAATTTATTGACCTTGAAAGCCTCTTAATATCAACTATCTATTTCAGATAATTTTTCACTTTAAAAGAAAAGATCAATTCCTTCACATTGCTTGAATGATTTTATTTATTGTAACTCCTAGTTATATTAGAATTTTATAGATTTACTTCTCATCGAAAATTTAGATAGAGAGAATTAACAAACTAATATATGTTTTATGATAAACTGTTATTATAAAACAGCAAAAAAAATTATAAACAAATAATTAAAACTATTTTTATTAAGATAATTTACAATCCGATGGCCAAGGTATTAATCAATAAATAAAATTCTAAACGTGCAATTTGAAAAGAAATAGTATAAAAAATGTGAGCATAACACTTCCACATTAATCTTCAACTTTCGACTTCAAGTAGTAAAAATTCTGAATTAAAGAAAACTTTTTAAGAAAATGAAAATATTCAATTAGATTTGCATTTTATCAGTAAAAAAACAAGCACTAAATTAAATGCACAAGAATTTACAGCTCTCTCATTCTTTTCTACTCCTTTCATATCATACTCATATTTTTCATATTCACTAATAATCACTAAGGGTAATATTTTTATTTCGATGTACTAAATCAAGCATTTCGAAAATAAGTAACGACAAAAACAAGGGAGTTAATGTCAACATCACTATCCAGTGATAAAAAAAATTACTATGTATCTACTACAGACCCATTCCAAAAGTTTAGGAAATATTTATGTTCATTGATTTGGAAAAGAGCAAAATAAAAATGCCCTTAACTATCAGTAATCTGTTGCAAAATTTAATAATCCTACATTTTACAAAAAAAAAGGAAGGTGAATGGATATTTATTGTAGCAATAACAATTTAACAACCTAAGGTGACCAAAGAACATAAATAAATTCTAAAATTTTATACAAACCTCGAACACCATATAACTGTCTTAATATATGCCTATAACTTCATAGAATACTGATAGTACCTAAGCTCCTTCAAAATGTGACTCCATAATTGACTCAATTATAAACGGATGATGTTTCAAAATTCAAATCGAAAGGAAAAGGGGGGAAATCAACTGCTGCAGTTCCTAAAAGATCGATTTGTTGTTTTTACCGGATTTTGAAAACAAAATCGACGTAGTCGACATAACTTCGATAAGGATGACCACGAATGACAAGTAACATAGATGTAAAAAAAAATGGCTCCTAAGCAGCAAATTTCAAATCGTGCAATAATCAACACTGAATATTTCAAAGAACACAGTAAAATCTGAAAAATAGGATTTTTTGTTCACAAAAGAATGTTACGAAAAGCTTTGGTTACTTCTTTGGGCCTCAAATCACATGGCTTACGAGAGAAGAGGCTTTTATAGTCCTGTTAATTGAAAGCCTAATGGAAGAAAAAATGGAATTTATACTGCGATGATTAGCTTGCCCACGCGTCACAAAAGACTCAAGAATGTTTTACAGTTAGTAATAAGGCGGTCAGTTAGTGATGACTTCGAAAGCTTTTGCTTACAGTGGTCAAGGCAGCTTCCTTAGCTTTCTTAACTGAGCACCAAGTATCAAACATGACATGCAGACTCTAGCAAATCCTTTATTGTCTTTTGGTAAACTTTTAGGAGTCCCTAACTGGGTACTGTAACAGGAGAATGATTCTATCTACACCTTAATTTTTACAAAAAAAAAGTTCATGAATCAAAAGAATATTGTAGTTCTTGATTGGCTTGTTCTCAGTCTAGATCTGAAATCCATCGAGAATGTATGGCATATCCTCACAAGGAAATTTTATGTAAATAAGAGACAATATTTCTCCTTAAATGATTTGATTATAGAACAAACATGGTATGTGAAATGCGTGTGTAAACGTTACAAAAGGTGATAGTTTCGTAGAAAATCGTCTGCTTGAGTGATCACATTAAATAGGAAGGCCATGGAATATTAAATATGGTACATTTTCATACATTTTAATTGTAATGGATTTTTTCCTTCAATTCTGGAACGCACTTTTTCCATAAATGCGTTGCATTTCCTTTGTTTGGTGCATTTATATTGTTTTTTTTATATTCTTAGTATAAAAAAAGTTCAGTTTTGCTACTAATTATTTTGGTCTGTCTTTTTTCACAGCAAAACACTGACATTTTCTAAACTTTTAAAACGGACTGTATGTCCATAGTTGCAATATATTGCTTGCATTATTCCTCGGAAAACTAAATGAAAAAAAAAATTATAGCAGTCTTTAATTCATGATTGGGCAAACATTAAGTATGTTTTTGGACTATCTACGGATATAGCCTTAACGACTAAGACTGTCTTCTGTATTGTTGAATCGACTTTTAGGTAATAACAAATCTTTGGGTGGATTGTTACAATGTGCATTGATTCTCAATTGAAGAAGATACATAAGAACATCTCTACTTCTAAGAACGAATAAAATGATATTCGGTATCGTGACTAAGATAATCTTTTTTTTTCCTTAACAACATGTATTTTATCTGGAGTAAAAAATTATACGATAAATTTAGTGTACATATATTGATATATATACCCTTATTAATCCAACATCATAAAATTCACTAAAGCGTAAGCGGTTAAAGTAAGAAGATTAAGGTAAATTGGAAGTCATTTTCTTTTTTGCTTAAGGTATCCGACTACGTTCGGAACCATGATTTCAAAAAAGCACATAAATGTATAATTTTCATAATATTTAGTGTCACTTAGATTAGAATACATGTATAAAATTGTTTTAAGAACATTATAACAAAAAAAATTATTTAAATACAATATTTTGGCAAAAAATTAACTTAGAATAACCTTTTTTCCAAAT
>BMAV01002272.1:0-11977 GCA_019973955.1 Trichonephila inaurata madagascariensis
GGATTCCTACAATCACTTTTCACTACAGTCCCTACAATCAGCAGACACCTTTTTGAAGAAATTGGCCTGCTGAAATGGACAATTCCTTCGTTTACATTTTTGCCGGTTGAAATAATAACAGGAAATTATGTGTCTTTCATTTAAATTTACTTTGTATTTTTTAAGATTAAAAATACAGTAGTATTTCTTGTAAGGTACACCTGCACATAAAGCACCATTATATTGGTGCCTTTCTCTTTGAATATGGACCAAATATATTTATCTCTCATTAAGGGACATTTTATTTAAGTGACACTGAAAAAAGGTTCAAAGATTAAGATGGAAGAAGAGAAATAAAAATATTTTTTCTAAGTAAAATCTTACGAATTCAAAGACACAAAAGCTTCTCTTTAGTTTCTCTTTAAATATATCGAATATACTAATGCCCTAATACCAGAAGCAAAAAAATCAGGAGTACAGTCTAGAATTAAGACATTAGAATCACGAACATTCCACGTGTCATGTAGTAGCCCCTCTTTAAATTTGATTATGACATGGCAAAAGCTTCTTTAGAAGCCTGTAATTTTTTTAATATGGTCCAAAATCATTTTTTTCCCTTCAATTTTTCTATGGTTTATATTATCACAAAAGATCAAGAGCAAAACTTCAAATCCACAAAGTATAACTAGCTGGGAAAGCCAAATAGAGGCTATAAAACCCTTAGGGTATCAACTAGGAGGTATTTATGATGTTTTAATTAGTGTTTATAATAATTCCGAAATTGACAACTCTATAAGAGATGAGATATTTGGATAATTAAATTTTTTAAACAATTCAAGTTCCTATGTTCCATTATTATTTAGTATAAAACACAGGGTGTCCGGGCTTAAAGTATCCAAAATTAATGGTTTATTATTACGAAACTACCCATGAGAATGTAATAAAATGTTCATCCATCAATTGGAAACACCTCCGAGAATTTTTGTGTCTACTTCGATCGCGGCCGCACGTGCGAGCATTATTCGGTAATCGCATACGTTAAACTTGTTACACTGTGACTCCATTATTAAAGATGTGGACGCCACACCACAAGGTGCAGTGTGTACTTACGTTAACGGAATTTAAATCAGTCACGCGCGCACAGCGAAGTGTTCGAACAGAATGGAATGTCGATCCTCCGACATCAAAATCTATCCATCAATGGGAAAGAACTTTAAAGGAGACGGGAACTTTGGTATCTCAAATTGGAAAGTATCCTTAAGCTTTCGTGATAGAAGACACTGTTGATCGTGTGTGTGATTCATTTTGTAGGAGTCCTGGTAAGTCTGTTGGGCAAGTCAGTGACGACATTCACGTCGACACACGTCGCCATACAGGCGTGACAGATTGAAATTCAGTGAACTAAAATATGCACTGCACCTTTTGCTCTGTGGCGTACACAACTTTACTAATGATGTCAGTGTAAAAAGTTTGTCTGCGATTGCCAAAAAATGCGCGCACGTGCGACCAATCGGACTACACCCAAAAAATCTCGGAGGGCTTTCCAATCCAGGGATGAACAATTTATTACACATTCTGGCATGTAGTTCCGTATTAATAAGCCATTACTTTTTTGGATACTTTAAGCCCGGACACCCTGTATATATATTAGGTTGGGGAAAAAGAAATCCATTATTTTTGCATGAAATTCAAGACTTTATTTAACATGTTTCGGATTGTCCGATTTGGGTCAAATATGCATCGTTTTGTTGCATAAATTTTTGCCATTTTAAAGGTAGCTTCATAATGCCTCTCTCATAAAAGTCTTGGTCCTTTTTGGTGAAAAACACTAATAATCGATTTCCACAATTTTCTCTTGATCCCAATTTCTTATGACTCAGGAAGTTTTGCAATGCGAGAAAAAGGTGGTAATCACTTGGTGCCAGGTCCGGATTGATTGGTGGATGCATTAAAACTTCCCAACCAAGCTCCCATAGTTTCTGGCGAGTCACTGCAGACGTGTGTGGCCTGGTGTTGTCCTGATGGAACACAACACCCCTTCTGTTGGCCAATTCTGGCCTTTTCTGGTCAATCGCTAGCTTCAAACGGTCCAGTTTTTGACTAGTAGAGATCTCAATTTAGTGTTTGGCCACATACGGTAGCAACTGATAATAAAGTATTCCTTTTCAGTCCCACCAAATACACAGTAGAACCTTTCTAGCCGTTAGTCCTGGTTTGGCCTCCATTTTAGCTGCTTCACCGCGTTTAGACCACGTTCGATTTCGCACAATATTGTCGTATGTGGTCCATTTCTCATTCCCAGCCACCATCCAATTTAGAAATGGGTCTATTTCATTCCGTTTGGCCAAGGCTTCGCAGATGGAAATTCAATTCATCATATTTTTTGGTGTTAATTGGTGTAACACCCAAATATCGAGCTTCTTTTTGAATCCAACTTTTCGCAAATAGTTTAAAACTGTTTTATGGTCGATCTTTAGCTCTTGGGTGATACTACAACTACTAACATGCCGGTCACCTTTGATTTTTTCTGTGATTTTATCGACATTTTTGACGACGTGCCTGCCTGTGCCTTAACATCAAAAATGTCTGAACGGAATCGACGAAACCAAAATTACACGTAATTAGCTGTTACAGTATCGGCACCACAAACACCATTCACAATTTCAACCGCCTTGCTTGCATTTTCGCCTTTATCAAAGAAAATCTGTAAAATGTACCGAATTTTCTCTTTGTTGACTTCCATTTTTAACACCCTATAACTCACAACTGATTGGACCAAACAAAAAACAGCAAAATAATTTTTTAAGTGTGAAATGTCATCTTGACAACGAGCATAAATTTGAAATTGTTTGATCGATACTTCACGAGATATCGACACTACACCCATCTACCGAAAAAATGATGGATTTCTTTTTCCCCAACCTAATATAAATTAAATGAACTATGATGATAGAAAATCTTAACGGTCTTGGGTCTTAAATCTTTAGGTGTCCCTTTAAGTGTTTTGCCCGTACAGCGGCGTAAGGACTACTGAAAGTTGGCGCAACCGGTTTGCCCGTACGCTGTACGGGACTGATATTTTCTTTCTTCAATTTGCGCGTATTTTTAATTCATATGGTGTATTATTTAGTGCTAGTGTTTGTTTTTTTAAAGTTGATGTAGTTTGTCTATGGTACTGAAATACATTTCATCCAGCATTTTATTTTTCGTGGTGAAAGTGGAATTAGTATAGTGTTTAGTTATATGCAGTAAAAAAAATGTGCTTTATGTTTGAATTATTTGGGGTAAAAAAAATGCCTGCAGAAGGGGTTAACTGAAACATCAACCTTGTCATGTAGTCTTGATACAAAAATGATAGGTTTATTTGCTGTGTCATGTGAACCTTTTGATGTTATAGAAACCATCATTTGAAAAGGTTCAATAAACAAACTGTTAACGAAGTTAAATTTAACTTGGAAAATACAGGGTGGTCCCGAATTCATAGTACAAACTTTAAGGGTAGATACAGGACATTGTGTGTGTAACAATCATTTATTGTATAGGAATGTATGGGCACAAGTGACGCAGTGAGGCTTAAACAGGGTTAATAAAAAGAAAAGGGGAAATGAAGTTATCGGTTTGTTGCATTGACGGTAGGGGCTGTAGATGTCTAGCCACCGTTCAACATGATACATTTCAGCAAGGAAAAGCGTCATTCGTAATTGTGCTCCGTCTACGATGGAAGACTTAACATATGCCGAAAATGCAGGCCCACATAAGATGTACGGCCGTGTACATGGTAATGGCAGATCTACGCTACGAATGTATCACGAGTAGTTTCCTGATCGATGAATGCCGGATCACAGAATTTTTCAGAGGTCACATTGTCAACTTCGTGAAGCACGTTCGTTCCACGTCACCAGAGATGATGCTGGTCGACGAAGAGCTGTAAGCAGTTCAAGTCTGGAAGAAAGTATCTTGAAAGTTGGGATTGATAGATCCGAGTCAAGTACGAGAGATGTTGCTCATCACGTGTGAGTCATCAAATCGTTTGTACAATGTTAAACCAAAATCGCTTACACATCTTCCAAATTCAGCTAGTACAAGCTTTGAATCCGGCAGACTATCTTCTCCGGCTGACAGTGGGTGGTACAGTAATGTGCGCTTCAGCTGAACTTCGCTGCTTACGTGCTGAACAGTTCTGAACAGTAATTGTAAATATTACACTTTGTGACAGGGTTTATCACGTTTTTCCTATTAATCCTCTTGGGGAATCTTTGGGTCCAGAATTGAGTTATTTTATATCCAATCTTCTCAAGAAGAAACCGCGATATGCAGATTAGTTAATAGGTATATAGTGAAGGTCTTGTAATTGCAAAAGAGAAGGAGAAAGGAAGCTGAGATGCTGAACACCGTGTGCTGTTGGTAAGATATTAAAAATAGAAACGTAATTATAGAGCGGGCTTTAGCGTGTGTTAAGGAATTTAAGGCAGATAAAGATTCTTAGGATAACTTCTCATAAAGATAAGTAGTTAGGATTCCAGGCGCTATTTACTTAGAATTTAGAAATACGTTTTATCACTCCTGATTGCATCCCTATAGTAAGACTTGTGTTATTTGGATCAATATATTGGAATAATAATAAATGAGTTTGATTATGCTAACTTGAGTGATCAATCATTTCCTCCTACAAATCTAGGTTGTGTAGATGAAGAGATGGTACCCCCGGATCGAGGGGTATCACAATTTTTGTTAATGACGCTTTCAATAATACTTTGCTTTTCCTTTCGTCACTTATTTTTTGTGTTTGTGCTTCACTACGTCACTTGCACTCATAGTACATTCCTTTAAATAAATGATTGTTGCAATGCCCCGTACCTACCCTTAAAGTTTGTACCATGAATTTGGGACCACCCTGTACATTGATGGAAAGAAGGATTATACAAGGAAGTTTACATTCAAAAAACCAAGCTTGATATTATACAATAGAAAAGAATACTGACTTTCTGCTTCAGTGCTACTACACAGTTACGGATGATAGAAAGCAAGTATTCTTTTCTATTGTATAATATCAAGCTTGGTTTTTTGAATGTAAACGTCCTCGTAGGAGGTGGGGGAATCACTAGCAGCAGAGAGGTAAGGGTCAGGGTCGAAAGTCCACTATTCCCGTATCATGCTCCAATACACCGGCCAACATATTCTTTTGATTTTGTCGATTTTCGGGAAACAAAAGCCGTAAAAAGTTAATTGTTGAATAAATAATTAGCATTAATTAATAAAATTAATTATTTATAAAAAATACTTAAATTTTACGTACTATATACATAGGATTATAATCAATCGGGAAAAAAATCGATCGCCCCCGCGCGGCCGCGCCCCTTGTGTGCGTCATTGATACTCAACATGTATTCTAATCTGAGTGACACCAAATATTAAAAAAATACTCGTTTGTACTTTTTTGCAAAATCACGGTTCCGAACGTAGTCGGATACCTCGAACTATCAAAACACATAAATAAAAGCGCATTCGTACAATTATATTTCGTATTGTGCACTACCTTAGTTCTATTTTAACATTTAACGACTCTGTGCTAAGTGCTTTTAGTGCATTATACTAGTAAGTGCATTATTAAGTTAAGTATCATAGAAGCTGTGAGAAATTTTGCATAGATTTTCATGGACCTCGACATCATTATCATCAGGGTCATTCACTGTTGCGTCACATGGATAAATGACAGAGTCATTTGTCAAGTTCATTTTGTCCATCATTCATGCTATCATTAGTGTCTTTTTTTAGTTCGGGCTTCGATAGCCGCTAAATTGTTTGCAAGGACTAAAGCGACACTTCGGTGTCGGCTTGTCACGCCGGCGTTGATTTCGTAACACGTTTCGGTTTAATTGCATTGATTTAGTAATCAACAAAACTGTGTTTATATTCTAGCTTTTAAATCGTTTTTTAAAATATTAGTTATGAAGTCGAATAGCGGTTAGTAAAACAAATTCTCTGGATGCTATATACAGTTGAACCTGTTTTTGTGCGGTAGATAGGGACCGCATAAAAATAAACGCACAAAAAAAATATTAAAAAATTTCATAAATTCTTACATAAAACAAACTAGTTCTTGGAAATACTACAAAAATTTTTTTTATGCGGTGGATAGGGACCACATGAATAAAGTCACATTTATAAAATGTGTAAATTATTTACGAAATTTATGTAAGAGTACTTCCATAACCAAATAAATAATTAAATATTACACATGGAAACATTTTAAAAACATAGTTTTTCATTGTATACACGAATAAGTTTTCAAAATGCTCATGCATAATTCATTGCTACTCATCATAATCCAAAGTCCTGTGATAAATAAGTTCAAAATTGCTTTCGTCATTTGAAACTAAAATTTCAATTGATTTATTTTTTGGCAGCATAAAGTAAGAGATAAGTTTTTGTGACGAAGGTTGGGTGGTCACACACACACACACAGTTGCTTGTAAATGTCACGATAACCAGGTATACATGATTGAAGCCCTTTTTAGAATTTTATATTTCTTAATTGGTATCTATTTTAAGAAAATGCAATTTTATTTTTGTAAAGCAATATACGCTTAGAAGAGATGATACGAATTAACATTATAGCAATACGTTTAAAAGGTGATAATACGATTGACATTTAATATTTCTTCTTAACACACTTTTATTAGTTAGACCTGTATCTATAGAGACGGAATCTTTGAAATATAACGATACGGGACTCATCCAAGGAGGAAAGAATAAGTACCCTTCAAAGTCGTTAATTAATATCCATTGAAGAGTAAGACTTATTCTAGCAGCCCCGTAATCCCGGCTCCAAATATCAAACTTCAAAAATTCAACAAAGGATAAATGATAGTTTTAAAAACTAAAAAAAACAGGCTTTTATTGTACTGTAAATTGAACTAAAAAATGAAAATTAAATTATAGTTTAAAAAAAACACGCTTTTATAGTGAATCGAACTGAAAAGTTAAAAAATAATTTTGTAACAACTACATTTAAACTCTGCCTTCCCTTGACCATTAGCGACAACCAGGGGGCACTACTTGTTCTTGTGAGAAGGGGGGGACTCGTTTTTCCCTCTCTTCTGCTCTGGATCGCCCCCGGAGAAAGACGTGTACACGTGGAATCAGGGAATGTGCCTGTTTCTCTTCTTTAATCTTTAAGATTATTTTCTACTAGCTGGTATACCCGTTCTTCGCACTGGTGAATTGAAAAATTAAACAATACAGACTGAAGGATCAAGGAGTTTTTAATGAGTTAATTTTACGGGAATTGTAAATTAAACAAAAAGAAGCTTTTAGCATATCTCAGCTAAATAAAAAACCATAATTACCTTAACCTTAATTTTAAGTCTGTAGATATAACAGCTAATAAAAAAGATTTTTTAAAAAAAATTATAATGCCCGTAATGTGTAATACGTTTATATTAAATCTCTATATACAATATTGAATTTATTGAACAATCTCTCTGTATACAATATATATTCAAATTAATGAATAATCTCTCTATATACAATATATTCAATTTAATGAATAATCTCTCTATATACAATATTAAATTTACTGAACAATCTCTCTATATACAATAGTCAGTTCAAAACAGGTCTAAAAAACAGTAGGGTGAAACGAATCTGCAAGCAAGGAGGGAAGAGGGACGCGTGACCTTTGACACTGTCGATGGGGTGAGGACGGATGAAACGAAGCCGCCGCAAGCAAGGGGTGAGAGGGATGCATGACCTTTGACACTGTCGATTGAAATAAATGATCCCTATTTGAAACGGATATTGTTCACCATTTCATTGGTTTTAATTTTATTTTCGGGGAACCCTAATTTTTTTTTCTATAATAAAAGTAGCCAAAGTTATTTCTTATAACATTAGCTATCTTGCTAGGGAAAGTTTCGTCAAAATTGGTCCAGCCATTTCGGAGATCGGCCGGAACAAACAGACAGACAGACAAAAGTTTTAAAAATTGATTTTTTCATATAAGTATCTTATATACTTTTAAATGCATTTAGTAAAAAGCTGTTAATTTCAAATTACAAACAGACACTTCATTTTTATTTATATGTATAGATAATTACTTTAATAGATGTGTGTTGTTTTATTAAGTGACCCCTTGTGTTATGGAGCGTAAGAGAATTAAAATAAGATTTGTTCCTGTAATGGAAAGCTTTCTTTATTCAATACATTAAAGACACGACATGGGGGATTGTCATAATTTTTAATATAAGAATAAAATGACTAACGAGAAAATTAATGTCGAGAAAATCTTAATGATGAACAAGGTTCTTTTGCATAGAGAAAATATATTAGATAGTACAGATTTCCCACGCATCTTATTAAACGCATTATAAACATAAAAAATACGAGTTAAACATGTATTATAAGCTATATTTTTAATTCTTTAAACTTATATTAAAATTGATTAATAGGAATTATACAGAGGGACTCGGATAATCAATTTAAAACAGCAGAGAATGTGTAGAGTATTGACTAATCCATCACCCATCTTCCAAATAATTTTAAACAATTAATCTGATATATTAATAGCAAGTGGTTTGAACGAAGTCCTTTCAAGGACACAATGACGCTATTACACAACGAAGTCCTTGACTAATAAAAGAAAGAAATTCGGGCATAATCGGAATAGGCTTTCATTGTAGCATAGGGTTACATAATATTTTATCAAATCAAAAATGTTATTTCAAGTGAAGACTAATTCTAGTAAATACTATATCCTCCCTGTATCAAGAAGTTGATTTTTATTGTCTTAATAGTTCCACTAACATAGCAAAGGTAGCCTTGTGGTCAAGATCGCGGACTCGTGGCTGGCATGTCATGAGTTCGAGCCTAGTGCCCTTGAAGACCCACCGCTTAGAAGGGGCCTCTGCACGTTGAACCTCTAGAGGCTTACACGTCCTTCCGTTGGTGTGGTGTGTAAGTAAGGAGAGGCGAGTGACAGCTCAGGTATCGTCCTCGCCATTTGACCATGGTTCAAAATTACGAGGTCCGTCGCCAATAGCCCTCGTGCAGCTATATAGTGCGACGTTAATAAAACTGTCACTCACTTTAGTTCCACTACCATAAGTTTGAATTTCCGGTGCTATAACGTATTACAACTTTGATCGATATCGCTATAAGCTAAAAGACATCACCAAATTAAAAAGTCATCAAATATTATGAGAAATGCAGTCCATCCTTAAGCAGAAGTTCCCCTTAAGGTATCAGACTACGTTCGAGTGGCCGCGGTAACCGAGTGGTATAGGTATCGGATCGTGGCTGGCTTTGTCACGAGTTCTATCCCAGTACCACTAATGACCCGCCGTGTAGGGCAGCGATGCACGCAGAATCTGTCGAGAGCTGAAATGTCCTCCCATTGGTGTGGTGTGGTAGTTAGGAGAAGGGGGTGCCAGGTGTCATCCACATCACTTGACCATGGTTCAGAATTACGAAGTCCGTCGCCAATAGCCCTCGTGCAGCTATATAGTGCGATGTTAATATTCAATCAATCCACTGCGATAGGTTTGAATTTCGATACTATGTATTATAACTTCAATCAATATCGCTGAGCCAAAAGGCATCGCCATATAAAGAAAAAGCCATGAAATATTATGAGAAATGCAGTCAATCTTTAAGTCCGCTCGTAAATTCACATAAGTACGAATCTAAATACTGACGCTCAGTTACACTATTTCTTATTTTGTTATTTTGATAAACACTATAGTCTTTCAAGTACTTAAATTAGACTGTATCCTTGGAAATACACAACTACGTTCACTTCCATAGAAAATAGGTCCTAAATTTTAATCACTTCTCACAACAAAATAAGAGGAATAATATAACAAATTATAAATGTTATTCTTCTCGAGTATGTGCTATCAAGATTATTTGAACATGCACACGAAGCAGGTACAAGCTAGTTGCTTTCAAGCATGCACTAATACAACTGTGGGAATGGGTTTCCACTCTTGGTTGCATATCTGGGCATTTGGGTACGTTTTTCAATTTGACGAAATTGGTCGAAGGTATAATACTCAAATACCGAATACTCGTCCAATAATTAAATCTATCACTTCAAATCAGTATAGGTTTTAAGTATTTTTCTCAAATGTTGAAATTCGCATCATCGCATTCAAACCATTGCGTCTGAATTTTCCCTTTTAGGGTTGTGTTTATTATCTTATTTTCAGTGTTATTTTTTTTTAAAATTGTTTCGCGCCTGTTTTCTGGATATTTAAACCTACAGAGTATATAAATTAGAAATATAGCTGGAATATCGAGTAATAACATTGTGATTAATTATCGATTTATAATGAATTAACAGAACACACAAGTACTGAGAATAGAAATTTCCATTGAAATAAACAGAATGCTTAGTGAGTATTTTAATTTTTTTCATGAAAGTTCAGTAGATAAAACACAAAAAATTTGAAAAAATAACCATTTTTTTTTTTTTTTTTGAAAGATTATTTACTATCTTAGGAATTATTTAAGTAAAAATGTTTTTTATACATAAACAATCTGTTGACGAAATGTTTTTATTCAAATGTAATACAAAACTTTACTTAGTTTAAGTGGGAAAAAAACTAATCCTGTTTTATTTATATAATAAAGAATAAAATATTCGAGTTTTCAAAATATGTATGTTTCTTGAACTGAACGAAATTTTTTAGTTGCTTTTTCCATTTGAATTAAATATAATGTAGAGCTAATTTATATGCATTTCAGCCTTTCATCCCTTCAGTGGATCGATAAATGAGTACCAAGCTTGCTTATGAATTAAGCAATGAGGGTTTCGAGTCAGACTGACCACCTGACCGGAACATCTGCTGATGCGTTTCAGTCCCCAAAGTCAGGAGAACTGAAATAGGCACAGTAGACCTTGGTCCTCATGGGTTGTTAGCCATTGAATTTAATTTCAATAATAAAGAAAATTGCTTTTATAAAAATACTTTTTCTTTCATCTATTGAAATTAAAGAGAATCCTGAAACCCCTGTTATATGGATTTACTTATTGATTTTAGAAAATTAGTAAGCATTGAATAATTTTAATCTGACTTCGGAAAAATATATAGAGGTCGTGGCTGTTGAATGGTTCGGTTCGCGAGCTCGTGGCCAATGTTATTTGATGAAGTTGGGCCATGTTGATGGGATGTGGATATTTTGAGATGCTAACTCGAGTATCATTTGACCATGGTTCAAAACTACGAGCCCTTCATCAAAATTCCTAGCAATGCATTACTAAAAAATCTATCGAAGACATTTTGATTTTATCAATATCTATCCGTTTCTATTAATCTCAATGATGTTGCATTTTTTACAAACAGCAGTGTGTGTATACATATATTGTTCAAATTTTCAATTGTTAATGTAATACTTTTTATTTATCCACTCAAGTTCAAATACATTTTTTTAAACGTAGTGGATGACACTTGATGTTAATACAGTTTTTTGAAATATTAATTCATTCATTCTATTTAATAAATTAATAAATAGTAACAAACAAAAATAATAGTCAAACACAACATAGAAAAAAGAAAATCTTTCTTTGTGTCCCTGTAGCGCAATGGATAGCGCGTTGGACTTCTAATCCAAAGGTTGCGGTTCGAATCCTACCTGGGATGGCCTAATTTCTGATAGTGTAATTTATGAATGAATGAATAAACAGTAACAAACAAAAATAATAGTCCAACACCCTATATAGAAAGGGAAATCGCTTTCTGTTTTGCCACTTAATATGGTCATTCTGTCATATGTGTATATATATATTACAAAAACTATTTAATAAAAAGTAACTAAAATGAAATTTTTCTGTGTTGACCTAAGTTGGAATTGTGTCTTTAATTTTTTTCTTATATTACTTGTTCAATGAGATGGTTATCTTCGTACAATGCAAAAAATAATACTACTTTCTATTCAGTATTAAGAAAAATGTATCGCATTCACACACACACACACACACACACACACACGTGGCCGC
>BMAV01002272.1:16977-35604 GCA_019973955.1 Trichonephila inaurata madagascariensis
CTATTGTTGAAAATTATGAGGTCCGTTGCGGAAAGCCATCCTGTAACTGAATAATATAATGTTAATATTTACTCAGTCACTCCCTCTTACTTGTCAGCCAGCTTAAATTTTTCTTCATTTACTCATATCAAGATTGCGAATATGTATTTGCAACAATTATTTACGATATTTTCTTTGGTGGCTAATAAATTAACCAGTGTTTGGCGCTTACCTTGGGTGATATTGTCCTTAAGCCAGCATTTCTCAAACTGTTAGGTGTGCCTCCCTAGGGCCCCCCCCCCCCGGTTAACCCTAGAGGGGGTGCAAGCTTATCCAAAAGTCGAAAACAAAAAAGTTATTAATTTACTGAAAGAGAACAAAGCAAAATACACTCTGACATAATAAAAAATAAAATACAATTTACACTGATATAACACACTTAGAAATATATCAGTTCTATATAATGATTTTAATTGATAATTTTTTTTAACAATATTAAATTAAGAACAAGTTTAATAATTACCAGTGACTCCACGGGCTTGTCATAAATAATATTATATACAAAATTTAATACTTATCTTGATAATTTAGGCCGTTTATAATTAAAGTCGTATTATAGCTTTACGCCTAAGTATATTACTGAATTCAATACATTGTTATTGAGTGAAGGAAGGGGGCGCTCGATGAAAATTATGATTGAAAACTGGGTCGCAAAAATAGAAAGTTTGAGAAGTACTGCCTTAAGCCAGCGTTTCTCAAACTGTGGGGCGCGCCCCCTTGGGGGCGTGATAGCTCTACAAGGGGGGGGGGGCGCGAGCATATTGAAAGTTGAAAACTAAAGATTATTCAAAACATTATTAACTGAAAGTAAGCATACAAAATACTTTCTGACATAATAAAATATAAAATATACATTTACTGACATAATACACTTATAAAAAATATCTGTACTGTACAATGTATTTTATTATTAATTTAATAATACTAAGTTAAGAACAAGTTTGATTATTACCAGTGACCCCATAGGCCTGTATCAACAATTATCTTGATGATTTGTACGGTTTATAATTAATACCTTAAAAAAATGCCTATTAAAAAGTACGCGGTTCGGTCCCAAATGTCACGGTTTTCCACGTAGACGCGCGTATTTTGATGGGGGTTGGAGGGTTGGGGGAGGGAGGAGAAAGGAATAAATAAGCAAAATCCTCTAAAATAAGTAAATTCTTTGCAAAGACTGTCAATGTCCTTTTATTACATTTCAAAGCCATAGGAATAATTTTATGGACAGCAGTGCACAGAAGAGATCGTACTTCGGAAAGACGTATATATGCGTCGAGAAGTTTAATGCTTTGGCTGAGAGAGACGTTTATATACGTCGGTGGCACATAAGAGGTTAAAGTCGTACTGTAGCTTTAGTATTAGTGAATACAATACAATGTTATTGTGTGGAGGGGGGCGCGATGAAAATGATGATTGAAAATTGGGTCGCGAGCATTGAAAGTTTGAGAAGCACTGCCTTAAGCCAATAAAAGCAATTATTCAATCATTAAACTTCTACGTCACGTGTGAACTCTAGTGGTTCAATACCATATGACACGTCATTATCCTGATTATTCCACTCATTTAAAATTACGTTTATTCCACACACAAATTTAAACCAACACACACAGGTTATTACGTACTATAAGCTATGACTCTCGTAAATATAGTTGTATCCAGTAGCGCACACAGGAATTTTCAAGGGGGTTGTCCAGGGTCGAAAGTCTACCATTCTTGTATCATACTCCTTTTTGATTTTGTCGATTTTCGGGAACTAAAAATATTAAAAAACTGATTACTGAATAAATAATTAGAATTAATTAATAAAATTAATCATTAATAACAACTAAATTAAATTTTACGCACTAATATACTTAGAATTATAATCAATCGGAAAAAAAATCCCGGGCTGGGGGGGGGGGGCCCGGACCCCTATGACACCCCCCCTTGTGTGCGCCACTGGTTGTAACAGTATATGTAGTAATAATGAATTTCAAAATAACCAAAGAAGTACCAAACATAAATTATTGTTCAGATCGAAAATTGAGCAATATCTCTGTAGTCCGAAATATTTTCTGTTATTCATTAACTGCTGAATCATGCTTTTTGAGACTGTGAAAAAAATTTTCTTTCAAAATCGGATCATGACAGAATTATTACTAGAATTTTTTTGGTTAAGCATTTGAAGAATCATAGGCTTTATATTCTGTAGCAATCTAACCAAACTGTGAAAATTCCATTAAAAAAAAACTATCACTGAAATTGTATCCAAAAAGCTGACGAAACTTTGTTAACTTCATCTTTACCTTTACTTACTCAGTAACTCATTGGTCAGTTGCGAAGCACCCTGATGATTATATTTTGATGCAGATAGTGTATCGAATGTTACTTATTGTAATGTTCTATCCATGTTATATTCTGTTTAATTAAAGAAATTTTAATTTTTAATTAAATAAATTATTGGAGTTAAAATTTAAAAAAAAACTATATTTTTAAATTTTACCACTAAATCAAACCTTATGCAGTAGAACGTCGTTTATCCGAATCAATTGGACCGGACACCGTTCGGATACGCGATTGTTCGGATAACCAAAAGCCGAATTCGATCCATGCAGTATATGAAACCGGACAATATACAAATATTGAAAACCATCACATGCGAGAATCGTGCTTGAAAACAAGCAAAGTGTCACAATTTTACCTTTATTGTGGAAAATATCACTTATTTTTCGCTGTACCATTGTACACTTTCGCTTTTTCGCTGCAAGGTCTATGAAAAAACTGGTCCAGATATTTGACGCTCCGAATAATAAACGTTCGGATAAACGACGTTCTACTGTACTTAATAAGCTATTGATAGCGTTATTTTTGTTAAAATGTCTTAAATTTGCTCAACATCAATTCTTTTATAAATAATAGTAATTGGAGAAATGTATTCACGTTTGAGATATATTTTTGAAAAGCCCTTATCTTCGGCATATGGTTATCCATCAACGTTTATTAGAATGTTATATTTCATTGTAGTCCACCTGTTAAACAATGAGATTTTTGTAAACAACCAATAGACTGAATTATACTACGTTATCTTAGTGGCACATTTTAAATAATGTTTCGTTTTTTCAATTCCTACTATTAGCTCACACTTTATTTATCTTGGTGGAATTTTCAATCGCGTTAATAAAATACATTTTAAAGCGCTCCATTGAGCTGAAATTTTATATACATGATTATTTTAGATGACAATACAGTAATTTCATTAAAATTAATAAAAATTAATGGATTAAAACTAATTATTCAAAGAATTACAAATACAGCCACGTTGGCATCATTTTTGACGATTTGTGTCAAAACTTGAAAAGGTTTTTTTCTCACGTTTTAAAAGCATTCAGTTGAACTGAAATTTTATACACACGATTGTTTTAGATGACAATACGATACTTTAATAATAACATACATATAAATAAAAATGAAGTGTCTGTTTGTAATTTGAAATCAACAGCTTTTTACTAAATGCATTTAAAAGTATGTAAGGTACTTATATGAAAAAATCAATTTTTAAAATTTTTGTCTGTCTATCTGGTTGTTCCGGCTAATCTCAGAAATAGCTGGACCAATTTTGACGAAACTTTCACTGGCAGATAGCTAATGTTATAAGAAATAACTTAGGCTACATTTATTATAGAAAAAAAATTAGGGTTCCGCGAAAGTAAAATTAAAACCAATAAAATGGTGAACAATATCCGTTTCAAATAGGGATCATTTATTTCAATCGACAGTGTCAAATGTCATGCATCCTTCTCACCCCTTGCTTGCGGCTTCATTTCATCCACCCCAGTCCTCCCCCCATCGATAGTGTCAAAGGTTACGCATCCCTCTCCCCCCCTGCTTGCAGATTCGTTTCACCCTACTGTTTTTAGGCCTGTTTTGAACTGACTATTGTATATAGAGAGATTGTTCAGTAAATTTAATATTGTATATAGAGAGATTGTTCAGTAAATTTTTTAATATTGTATATAGAGAGATTGTTCAGTAAATTTTTAATATTGTATATAGAGATTGTTCATTAAACTGAATATATATTGCACAGAGAGAGATTGTTCAATAAATTCGATATTATATATAGAGATTAAATATTAACGTATTACACATCCAGATACAAATTATTTACACTATTTTAAGAGTTTATTACATAAAATTTGACAATCTGTTATTTTTGCTGAGCGGAAGGAAGGTGTTTTCAAAAATCGACCCACAACAGAGTTACGGGCGTTATAAATTTAAAAAAAAAATTTTTTTTTATCAGCTGTTATATCTACAGACTTAAAATTTAGCAAACATTGTTTTTTATTTAGCTGAGATATGCAAAAAGCTTTTCTGTGTTTAATTTACAATTCCCATAAAAATAACTCATTAAAAACTCCTTTATCCTTCAGTCTGTATTGTTTAATTTTTCAATTCACCCGTGCGAAGAACGGGTATACCAGCTAGTAATTAATAAAAATTAATTACCACTTAATGTTGTGATTCTGTCCTATGTATATACATATTTATATTAATTGTAACTATTTAATAAAAGGTAGCTAAAATAAGAATTTTCTTTGTTGATCTAAGTAGGAATTGACTTACAAAAAAAAATTTTTTTATATTACTTGTTCTTTAAAAAAAAGAAAAAAAGAGCTTACTTTCTAAATTGTTCAACATAACACAAGTTAAATGTGTGGAGCGCGTGTAATTACCCTATATGAAAAGTTATGAAACAAACACACTTTCTGGAATTTTTCAAGAACTTTTAAATTGTTTTTAATGAAGGATGTTAAGTGTAACAAAAAAGGAAATATATATATGCTTTTTTAATTATCTAATCAAATATAAACCGAGACATCTAAAAGCATATATTTCAAACACTTTTCGATCATCCGTGTAGAGGGACTGATGCACGTTATATCTGTCGAGGTTCAGAGGCCTACTATTGGAGTGGTGTAAAAGTTTAGAGAGAGTTATGCTAGCTCAGGTGTCATCCTCGTAAATTGACCATGGCTCAAAATTACCAATTGTTCTTGTGTTACTTTATAAAGCGATGTTAATAAACACTCATTCAAACACTATTCTGTGCATTTTTAGTTTTACTCGTGTTTCCGAAAGCTTTCGGTTACTTTTGAATCTTTTGCAAACAGTGTCACGGAGATAACACCTGGAGGATGGATTACGATGGAGAGCACTTGGGAGATTGGAGGCAGGCAAATCAAAAGCGGAAGTAGTTAGATGGCTTCCGAAATGTGGATTCAAGGTTACGGAATCAGTTATAGGAAGCCAGATCAACATCTAGAAGACTAGTTATAGACATACAACAGCCATCACAAGCCATGATGAATTTAGATTTAACTGCAAGCCTCATTAGGGGAATAGCAATTACTCTACACCAATGCTTACCGAAGTCTTGATAATGCAGGGCTTTAGGACCTTCAGCGGTATCATCCATATATAAGCCAGTAACAGCCTCAGGATTGAATTGATCATTTTGGTCCAGTGGTATGTTACGGGCTTACGGAACCGAAGGTCGTGTATTCTGTACTCCTTATAAGCGCGCCACTTCATTGGTGATCCAGGCTGAATTAAGAAAAGGCAATTTCTAATCTGTCGTGGCGCCATCTATCCGCAAAAGGAGCAACCAAAAAATCGTCAGATAAACTTGGCGCAGCAAACTCGTTAGCCTCGCTTGACGCAGTGGCCGCAGTAGCCTAGAGGTCAAGGTATAAGATCCTGGCTGGCATGTCACGAGTTCGAACCCAGTACCACTAAATACCCGCTGTGAAGGGAAGAGATGCACGTTAAATCTGTCGAGAGTTCAAACGTCCTCCCGTTGGTATGGTGTGGTAGTTAGGAGACGGGGGTGTCAGTGGGGGGGCCTCAGGTGTCGTCCTCGTCACTTGACGATGGTTCAAAATTCCGAGGTCCGTCACCAAATGCCCTTGTGTAGCTGAACAATGTGACGTTAATATTCACTCATTCACTTGACGCAGCAAAGTTGTCAAACTCACTTGACGCAACTTCTCCAATTAACAGTAACAACTTACACGCTCTCCATAACAACTATATCATTCGCTCGCTTGTCCACCGACTCACTGGTGGGGGAGTGTACAGCTGTATCATCCATATATAAGTTAGTAACAGCCTCCGGACTGAATTAATCATTTTAGTCCAGTGGTATGTTAAGTGCTTACCGAACCGAAGGTAGCGGGTTCTGTCCTTCGGATAAGCGCGCCACTTCAGACCAAATAGGACGCATGGTTTACATCTCCCTCATTCCATTTTAAAACTGCTCAACTTAAAAACAGTGTAAAACACTGTAGAAGGAAAACTTTCGAATGCTATTTACAAATTCCTCCTTTAGGATGATGGGATAGGACTAATTCAATAAACAAGTATCGGACAATTTACGAAATGATAAGGAAGTTAAGTACTTGTGTCAAAATTATTTTTTTCACAAAACTGTTTTCCATCTATAACAGTGTTTCTCAAACTTTCAATACCTGCGACCCAATATTCAATCATAATTTTCCTCGCGCCCCCTCCATACAATAACAATGTATTGAATTCAATAATACTATACTTTTACGCTAAGGCCACAATACTATTTTAACCTCTCAAGTTCCACCGGCGTATATAAACGTTTCGCTCAGCCAAAGCCTTAATTGTCCCGGACGTTTATATACGTCTTTCCGAAGAACGATCTTTTCTGTGCACTGCCATCCATAAAATTACTCCGAAGGCTTGGGAATGCATTAAAGGACTTTGCCTATTTACTCCTTTTCTCCCTTCCCATACATCACATTCACGCGCTTACGTGGAAAACGATGGCATTGGAAATCGAATTGGGTAACTTTTAAATGGCATTTAAGGGAATAATTATAAAGCGTACGAATTATCAAGATGAATGTTAAAATTTTTGTGTATTATAATTTTATATACGACAAGCACATGGAGTTACTGGTAATTATTAAGCTTGTTCTTAACTTACTATATTTAAATTAATTAGCAAATACATTGTACAGTACTGATACATTTATAAGTGTAAATGTGTATTATATCAATGTATTTTGTTTGTGTTCAGTAAATTAATATTTTTTTAATAAATTATTTTTTGTTTTCAAGTTTTTATTATGTTTGGGCCCCCCTCGTAGAGTTTTCACGCCCCCTCAGGGAGGCGCGCCTCACAGTTTGAGAAACAAACACACACACACACACACACATTGATCTATAACAATAATTCCCCCAACAATTAAACTCTAGCATTTTCTTACCCTTGATGAGTTCACGAGAGAGCAGGACTGAAATGGTGCCGACAATATCATATGTGGCGGTGTGATATCTATATGAACTAGTACCAACATCACGAGAAGACGATCGTTTTGGCGTGATCGGTTAAGTACTCGCGTTCGGAACGGAAGGTACCCAGAACGAACCTTTCTTCCTTCATTGGTGACCCTGGCCGTGCAAAGGAACCGCACCCTTCACGCACCGCAGTCGTGGTGCCATCTATCCACCGCAAAAGTAACCAAGCCGTCAAACATTGACGCAAATAAGCCGTTACTTCTCAAAGACGTCTCACACAAATGACGCAATTCTCAAGCCGTCACGAACGAATGACGCAACCCACCAAGTGACGTAACTGCTTACATGCTCGCCACGCATATGGTATCATTCGTTCGCCAATTCACCGAAACACTGGCAGGGGAGTATGTGGAGGTGTGATATATATATATGAACTAGTACCAACATCACGCAAAGTCGCTCGTTTTTGCGTGATCGGTTAAGTACTCGCGTTCGGAATGGAAGGTACCCAGAACGAACCTTTCTTCCTTCACATATTTGAACACAGGAGCAATAGTCCAATGTTCTTTCCTTTGCGAATCGATAGACATTGATATTACTGATGTGTTAATATGTGGGGAGAAACATTATCATCCCTCCAGCAGCATCATTGAAGTGGACCACCATGACGATTGTGATGCTATGATCTGATCAGGTGTGATGTTGGACGGATATGCAAAACTGCATTTATTTCAAGGAAACACCGTGGTTGAGCTGAGATGTAAAGAAATCTTATAGCTCTATGTGAGATTTTTCTTTGGGGCAGTTGTTGTTCAATGTTGTGCATTCAAGCAATTAGGGCAGTAGTTGTTGTATGTTCAACTAGCTGGTATACCCGTTCATCGCATGGGTGAATTGAAAAATTAAACAATACAAATTGAAGGATAAAGAAGTTTTTAATGAATTAATTTTACGTGAAATACAAGTGAAACAACTAAAAGCTTTTTGCATATCTCATTTGAACAAAAAATCCGTATTTGTTAAATGTTAAGTCTGTAGATCTAATAGCTGATAAAAAGGATTTTCTTTTTTAATTATAACGCCCCGTAACTTCCTTGTGGGGCGACTTTTGGAAAACACCTTCCTAAGCTGATCTCTGCTCATCAAAGGTAACACATTGTAACATATTTTGTGTAATGAACACTTAGAATAGTGTAAATAATTTATATCTGGATGTTTTTAATACGTTAATATTACTTTCTGTTGTATTTATTTTATGTTAAAATTGTAATATTCGCAAGCAACGCCGTTCTTTGCATTATAATGGCGAGTCAATGGAAACATAGCGAAATGTTGGCAATGGAGTGAAGTTGGCATCATTTTTCAACTTGGTGGAACGGTGCAGAAGTTGATATGCTGTAGCCCCACCTGGGGGAAGTTAAAACAAAGAGGATAGCACGAAAACCTTCTCCACAAAAAATACGTATACATGCCAATTTTCAATATGATCGTTTGAACGGTGTTGGAGTGAAGCGAGGTTATACATACAAACATCCATTTTTATATATATAGATAATATTCGTCTTTAGAACTCGGCTGATCGACGAATATTTTGAATCTGAAGATATTTATAATATGGAGTGTGGCCTGGCTAGATTTCCAGATCTGAATTCCTTAGGGCATGTCTAGGTAGCTCTTAGCAAAGCAAATGCAGCTCGTTAGCATACTACCAAACAGTTCCTTAGTGAAGTGAGATTTATTATCCCACACAAAACATAATTATCTACATAAACAGGATAAGTTCGTTGTGAGAGCTGTGCAAGGTTGTCAGAGGCTACTTTAACTCATGTTTACGCACTACAAAAGTGCCATCTTACATCATTTTTTGGACTGTCATATTTTCGAGAGCATAAATCATGACATGTGTGAATATCATTAATTTTTATCTTTTTATTAATATTTTAAATTTATGCCATATTTTCCATTGGACTAATTCGGTTATGTTTGAAAATCCGCGAAAATGCGTGTAATAATTGCCAAAAATGACCAATTATCTTTCAAAAATCTCTAAAATGATCATTTATCTCTTACTAGAAACACAAGCCTCTGGAAATCGTTATTCCTGATTATCCTATTCAGGACAATGGAACAAAATTATGAAATTATTGTATTATCATCCATTCTTGACAAGTGTGCAAAATTTCGAATTAATTTGATCTTTTAAAATGGGTAAAAATCGATTTCAATATAAGTGAAACTTATAAAAGCGTGTTAAAAATAAAACGATAGTTCGGCCATTTGGTGTGGGGGGGGGGTATGAAGGCCTTTTAATTTTATGAATTTATGCAACATAAAATGTGAGCTCAATAAAGTTTTGAAGTGCTTTAGAAGACTGATTTTTCAATATGAATTTTATAGCGATAAAATTGGCTGTCTTATAACCACTGTGAAAGGATTAATATACGAGTATCATCTCAATGGAATGAGATTATCAGATGAAATAAGCAACTGATGTTTTTAACATATTACGAACTTTTTACCCAAGATACGTTTAAAATACGCAGATGTTTAAAAAGATGCAAATGTTTAAAAAACGAAGTTGGATATATGTTTTTAATTTTCCTCCTTATTTGTGTATTTAATTTCATAACTATAATGAAGTTTTACAAATTTCCATACGACTCACCCATATAGTTGCATTGAGATTAAAATAGTTTGAGATCAAAATTTCTATGAAGATTGTTATAGTTTCCTCATGATTTGTATTATATAACCTTATTACTTTAGTCACCTTAATATTTTTTTTATATCTAATGGGCTGTGGATTGGTGCTTTATCACTGCAGACCTAGTACATTCCCCGGAAGCCTGTATCTCTTTTTAGTGTGGCACCGTATAAGCGGATACCAATCGCCGCACGTAATTTTGACGCCCTGTTCCCTCTCCTGTGGAAGGTATTTGAGCTCTGACGATGCGAACTTCTACTAGGATTTAATTGTGGCAAAATCACCTTAATATTTATCAAATAATTTAAGTATTTTATTATTCTTCATTGCTGAAATATTCAGTGTTAATAAGTTCATTTTAATAGGGATTTTAGAAAAACGTTTGCCATCTGTATGTTTCAAAATTCTGTTATTTTATTCACCTATCCTTTAAAACTTAAGATTTAATTGTTTAACCAGTAAATGTAGGAACAGAGCTAATTGCTAAGTAAACCAGCAAATTTTAGATTTTTTTTTTCTTTCAATAAAACAATTAGTAAAAATACTAATTTTCCAATACATATATTGTGATCTTCCTGGAGAATTTTACCCCAATCCCCCTTTTAAAAAAAGATAAGATTTTGTGATATATATATATTTGATAAAATCAATTTATAATTACATTTTTATCAGTATTTTAATACTTCTAGAATGTGGAACATTGAAAATAATTCCCAAAGTAGACTTGTTAACACAAATTGTTAATTAGCCTTAAATCGAAGCAAATTTTTTCAATATTTAATTTTTTGTTTGCAAAAGGACATTGTTTGCTCTTCTGAAGAGTTCTCACATAAAATATTATTACTTTGAGTGGATATTGCATTTTCGTTCATTATTTAGTTTATTCTAATTTTTAATAACAGTAATAAAGGAAATACACTGAATAAATACATATATTTTTATTTAATAATCAATAACAAATATTAAACTCGTATACCAGCTCCCGAATTAATATTTCTATTTTGTCGAGAACAAACACTTGTTCTAAGAACTTGTGTTCCTGATTTCCCGTTTCCTGTTGTAGAAAACGTAATTCATTTATATTAATCTGAATTAATAGCTTCTGCGATTCTATTTTCGAAATGGGTTTTCCGGTAGTAGTATGAATTTAGTATTCTTTGTTTTGAAAACGAGCCAAATTATAAGCGAGTTGAGATTTCCTCAGAAATAAAACGTTTGTTGTACTCGTAACTTCTTAAGACAACAATTTCTGAAAAAAAGATTCCCTAAGATTGGTCAACTGAAGGATTTTTGTAGTTGGGATCCCTAATCTTTGTAAAATTAAGGACTAGATGCTAAGGCTGGTTTTGCCATAGATATGTAGAGTATCTAGAAAATGTATCAAAGGATAATTGAACAAAAAATTATTCAATTGGTAAGTTTTATTACAGACGTTTAAGATATCCAGTTTCACCCAGTACGAGTTTTTTTCTTCCGAAAAACATATAAAAAATATACTTTTTTTAGGTAAACACAACAATTTTGATTAAAAAAATTAGTTACACAATTGCTTTTTTAGAAATTTTATCTTAAACTGCTAAATAGCTTAAAACTACAAGCGTTTGGAAAAGTCCTTACATTATAAAAGTGGGGATGGGATATCTATTTTTGTTAATATGCTTAGATTTGAAAAGATTATCAACAAACCCTAAGCTACGATTTTTATTTTATTCAGAGTATTTAAGAAAAGATGTTTTGCAAATCAAAACGGAAAGTTTTTTTGTTGAATTTCTTAATTACGTTAACTTAAAGATTGGTTTAAACTATTAATATTATATGCATTTTTAAAAAATTCATGTTATAAGCTCTTCAAAACAATTTACTCAAGTTTGAGATTTTTTTAAAAATTTCAAAAATACTTTTTTGTTACCTTTCAGAGACTGAATGTCTACCAAAAATACCTTTTTCTTAGAAAATTCTCAAATTTACTCTTACTGTTATTACATATACATATAATTTAAAATTAAATTCCAATTATTCGTATTCCATTAACAGTGATATCAAAATAGAAAACTTAAAAAATCAAGTTTTTAATCCTTTTAATTAAATTGCGGCACATTTTAGTATTTTAATCTAAATTCCAGTTAGTAAGTTGGTTGCATACTTTGGTATTTTAAGCGATTATTGCTGTGAAATTGTAAGCTGGGAAAATTGTTGTATCAACATTCCTTCCTATAATACTTTTCATGAAATGCTTTTAATTTACATTTTAACAGAAAAAAAACTAATTTATATTACAACTTTTTAAGGGGACACACGGTACGATTCAATTCACAAAAATCGGTCAAAAAATCAAATCTAAATTTTTAGTCTGAATTATTTAACATATACTTTTCTACAAACTCACAAAATTTGGAAGCTCTAAGTTTAAAAAACGCAGAGTTATGATAACTTTTACTTTTGTTTTTATTCACATCCCAAAGGTAAATCAAAACTTTCAACTGGCTTATCTCAGAAAGATAAAATAACTAGTTTGTCATCATTGAAAATGCTAAAGCTTTTTTCATATTGTGCTTAACACTTGGAAATGTTTTTCATTTGTAGCTAATAGTACATAGAACAAAATTTGCTATGCATTTTTCAATCAAAGCAATGCTTATTTTTTTTAAAAATAGTTAAAGTTAGAATTTGCATAATTTTAAGGAATTTTCAATAAGCATTCATAAAAAAAGTATTGTACAAATACCAATCATGTTATCGCAAAACCCATACCGAGTTTGTTTATACATAGTTTGACGTACTTGTAAATAAAATTTCATGCGTGTACGTCAATTTTTGTAGGAGAAGTAGCATTTTAAAATCACTTCATAAATTTCAAATTTTTCCCTTAATAAATTAAAGTGTTAGCTTTTTATTAAATTTTGAGCACAAAATATGTTTTACATCATGCATACACATAGGAGGCAACCAAAAAAATTATGAAAATCATTGAATTAAAAAATTTTGTGTAAATCGTACCATGTGTCCCCTTAAGTAGATTTTCAGATACTTCCATTCGTGTGTAGGTTTTAAGTATATTACACCACTAGAATTTAATTTCACTTGTTTAAAATCACGTGAGACTAAATTCTTTTGGGTGTTCGTACTTTAATCTTGCATGGTTTTTCCGTTGGTAGACAAATAATTATTTATATATTTAAAGCATATTTTCAATGTGTACTGTTTATAAATATATCATTATTGCATCGCATTATCTCAAAATCAGTGGTCTTCAAACTATGTTCCATGGAACCCTGGGATACCACGAGGCATACCCAGGGGTTCCACGAGTCACAATAAAAAAATCGAAAAGAAACTTAGTACTAGATTGTGAATATTTTATTGTTTACTATCAGGAGTTCCACGAGATAGTTTTATACTCGTTAGCACAATGTCTTGCAAATCGAAATAGTTTTCTAATGGAAAATGCATCCTTTTTCATTTGTAGAAAAACACCTACAACATATAAACAGATTCGATGTTACAAATTTTAATTGAAGCAAGAACAAATCCTAAATTTAATGATGCAAATTCTCTCACGTGCAAAACTCATAGGATTTCTCACACAGAATGCTATTCAGAATAATTCGTATAAGTGAAAACTATTTCTCAACGTAAGCGTCTACTGTGATATGGTCGATCTTCGTTGACCATATCGTGGGGTTTCAGCGTAAGTTAGAGGTGTGGGATTCTCGAAATGATGAGACATTTTAGAATTCTTAATATGACTTTTATTAAGAGTTTAACTTAAATTACTTATATATCGAACAAACTTATATTAAGGGAGAATAAACCAAAACACGTAGCCGTAGTTAACACAGATCGCGCAATTGAATCACTTATCTATATAATTATATTATATCCGCTTACTCTCACACACAATCTTAATAATATATTCGCATTCAGAATATAATCTTCCTACCTTGAATTCTAAGCAACGTCCAATCCACTTCAGATATTCATCTAAGCTCGCGTACAATGGTATGTACCTTGAATGAGTGGCGAGATTTTCTTGATTCTTAGGTAGGCCGTCAATTTACACTTCTATCCTTTCTGAACTGAACTTTCTCTAAATTGCCATCGCGCTTACTAAAACTTCTGTCCTTTTAAAGGTTATCTTATTTGCATCTATCCTTCGTGTTTCTCTTCTTGGATTTGGGTTGGAAAAGATTTGCCATTAATCGTGGCCGTCAAAGAACACAGAGGTTATGTTAGAGAAAGGACGCGTGAGCCGTCACACTACAAAAACAAAGTATAGAAACAAATGAAACTCGGAACGTGTAATGCGATTGCAGTTATTCTTAATAGGCCTAGACTTCGACAGTTTGGGTGAAAAAATGCAATACATGCACCAGTTACTAAACATAAGGATAAGTAGGTGACGCTTGGATCACAGATTAATATTATCAATGAGTAAAATACATTCATGGTCAAAAAAATTAGCGCAACAAGAAATAATTACGAGATCGTAACGAAACGGCATGGTTAAGGTACATGTTGGGGAGAGATGCAAACGATTAGAAATGCAGCGTGATTGCTCATTACGTAAAGCCGGTAGAAGGTGTTTAACGTCGTTCTCCGTGGAGTATAAAACAGGTAACCAAAGCTTGTTTGAGTGTGCTGAATCGTTTACAAAGGAAGAGCTGAGGTATACATGCCAGTACGCAGTTTTCAAAGACAATACGCGCAGCTGTCGCAGTTTGAAAGTGGAAGAATCTTCGGTATGATGGAAGCTGGGTGGTCAGCTGGGCGAGTAACTCGTCAATTAGGCCGCTCTGATTATGTTGTGAGGAGGTGTTGGGACCATTTGATCCAAGAGATGTAATTTTCACGAAGACTAGGCTCAGGACGCCCTCGACAGATCAGTCGTCGAGAAGACTGCCACATCGCAAGAAATGCACTCGTACAGCCAACTGCTTAGTCGGCCGCCATCCAAACACAGGTAGCACCTTCACTAGGGGCCCCCTGTGTCTTCTCAAACCATACGAAGGCGCCTAGCTGAAGGACATTTGGGATCGCTGCGCCCATTACGTGTGTTGCCCTTGACGCCCACCCATCGAAGTTTCAGTTTAGTGGTGCCGCGCACAAGGAAACTGGACTGCAATGGAATGGAATCAGGTCGTCTTTAGCGACGAATCCAGATTCAATCGCAGCAGTGATGACAATCGTGTTCGTGTGTGGAGACCCCGTGGTAAACTCCTCTGTCCTGCCTTTGCTTTTAACGACACACCGCTCTTACAGCTGGTGTGATGGTATGGGGTGTCATTGCTTACAATATACCTAGTATTGATCCGTGGCACCAAGACAGCTCAGCGGTATGTCCATGACATCCATGCAACGACTCCCAGGAGCCATTTTTCAACAAGACAATGCTCGGCCTCACACGGCAAAGTTGTCACAAGACTATCTAGGCACTGTTGCTACCCTTCCTTGGCCTTCCCGATCCCCAAATCCGTCCCCGATCGAGCATATCTGGGATCATTTGGGACGACGAGTTGGGCATCCCATGAGTTTGAACGAACTAGAGGCAAAGTTACAGCAAATATGGAATGAAATGTCTCAAGACATCATACAGAACTTGTATGTCTCAATGCTTGATCGTATCGCATCGTGCATTCGCGCTAGAGGGGGTTCAACAAGGTATTAAATCCTCCCTTTCTTTTGCCTTTTTCTTTGATTTTCTAATCATTTACTTTGATATAAGTAGTCATTACGTATGTAAAATTTCGTTTCATTTTGACGACTTCTTCTTGGTGCGCTTATTTTTTTGTTCACGAGTGTATATTAAAAGTAGATTAAAGTTTTTTAATAACAAATGTAATGCTTTTTTTTAATTGCCTTTATATTTTTCTATTGTTGTTCTACTACTTTAAATATTATTTTAAGATGTATTCTTCTAAGTGTGTGAGTGGAATAGAGTTCCACGAAAATACTCTCTAATTCTAAGGGTTCCACGAAAACATCTCCTAGTTCTAGGGGTTCCGTGAGATGAAAAAGTTTGAAGACCACGCTGCTCTAAGTAATACTATTAAAACTGAATTTGTGTGATTATTAATTAATGCAAGCCAATAAATTAAAAATAATTAATATAAGTGATGAAATTGTGTGAATTTTAGATACTGACCAATATAGAGGTATTGTATATGTATTAAAAAATACCTTACACCTTCCCCTTAAAAATGAATTTTGGTGGTTCATTTCCTAACAACATTTGACCATTCTCCGCCTTTTGATACATCAGGATAAACAGCTCTAACGAAAATGAAATAAAAATGTTCGGAGTATTCTACAGTTTCTCTTATAAAAAAGAAATTGTGGAATATTCCACATTATATAACACTTTTCCAACATAACTCTTTGATTAAATTGGGGCTTAGAAGTTTTGAGGTAGTATGTTCGAAACTTAATTCCTCTGTAAGTCTCTAAGAAATAAAGAACTTTCTTTCATAAAAATTTCATATTAAGAATCATAATTTCTATTATGAATTCCAAATTTGATAGAACTTGCCAAATGCTTTCAGATTCAGAATTAAATTTTACTGTTATAATAAATCGTGTACCATAACTGCGTATTTGAAAAACGCATTAATGTGAAAACGATGACAAACATCCTAATTCGCAAAATTCTTTTTTCGAAAATCATTCATACTGTAAATGTATTTCTCTGCAACCGCGTGATTCGTGTTACAAAAACTAGTAACTTGAAGTATCTTTCTCAGTATCCTTCTTTTTATATAACTGGTTTCCCAAGCAATGAGAAACAGCTTATCAAACAAGAAGTTTGTTTGATAAAGTCGATATAGTAGAAAATGAAGTTTTTTTTAAATTTCATTCAGTATTGTGACGGGTCTATACGCGTTTTTCCATTTAATCCTCTTGGGAAATCTTTGGGGCTATCAGTTCGCATTATTCACAACCAATTCTTCGGAAGAAGAAAATCGTGATATTTAAATCAACTTATTATGTAAATAGGCGAGGTTTTCTAGCTTGTAGGTAGAGTAGGAGAGAAGATTCTCTCTCTCTTTCTCTCTCTCTAGGTGAGATTGCTACTGAAGGTATAATATTAGAGTTTTAGTGATTTGATTCTTATTAGGAGGAAACTTTAAAGTGTGACGATTGTTTACTAGGATTGTTATATTGTATATGATTGATTGATTTGATATTATATTAAATCAGATGATAGGTTTTTGATCCTTTATTAAGGTAAGGATCAAGTTTGATAGTCTCTTAATCGTTCGCGTTTTACCGTCGTTGTTCCACTTTCACGTTTAACATTGAGACATTCTATTCTTAGTTGAAATTGTGTCTGTTCTTTGTGTGATAAATAGATTAGTTGGATCCTGTCGAGTGTTTCTTCCCTTCCCTCCACACATCTATGTGCCCGAGAGAGACGCGCAAGCCTCTCACAGTGTGAATATTATAATATCTGTGTTATTATGTTTGTTGCGGCATATATACGTTTTAATATTTTCTTAGTTAACTGTTAATAACAAAAGTATATTTTGTTAAGAATTTGAAATTTTAATTCACATAAAACTTTCAAAAAGGGTTAGTTCTTGTAAATTTGTATTTTAACAGATTTCTTAACTCATTTTATCTAACTTACGAATAGTTACTTTTTATTTTAATTCACTTGTACTAAGATACTTGCAACAATTTCTCACAATACACCGAATTAAAAACAAACCTTTAACGAAATTTTACATAAGAATTTCAAGCGTACCATTGAAAAATCTTCAAGCATCCTAATTTTTTATAAATGCATGAATTATTTCGTAGATTTTTCTCTGATAATAAATAATTAAAACTATTGTTTTCTTTTTATCTTTGTGTATTTCCTTTAGAATTTTTAATTAGTTATTTTATTGAAAATTCAAATGTCAAAACTGAGAAAAAAAATTGTACATTTTATAATACAGGTTTTCCGGGCTTAATGTATCCAAAAGTAATGGCTTATTATTATTATACCACACATCAGAATGTAATAAACGTTCATCCATTGATTGGAAAAGTCTTCGAGACTTTTTGGGTCCAGCCCGATCGGCCGCACATGCGCATATTTTTCGGCAATCGCAGACGATAAACTTTTTACACTGACTTCATTAGTACAGGTGTGAACGCCACAGCAAAAGGTGCAGTGTGTTTAACGGAATTTAAATCAGACACGCGTGTAAACGTCATACTTTCTCAATACAATCAACTAAAACACAGCCTGTCGTGATAAAAAAACACTCCCAAGGAACTCCATTCTTGGTACGGCCCCGCGCTATACGTCGGTTAAGAAACTCAATTTTTCCAATACAATCAGTTCAAACACAGTCTGTCGTGTTAAAAACTCTCCCAAGAATCTCTTTTACAATTCCTACTATTAGCTCACAATCTCTATATATTTATTTAATTGTTTATTTATTTATCTTGGTGGAATTTTCAATCGTTAATAAAATACATTTTAAAGCGCTCAATTAAGCTGAAATTTTATATACATGATTATTTTGGATGACAATACAATAATTTAATTATAATTAATAAAAATTAATTGATTAAAACTAATTATT
>BMAV01002272.1:74391-86469 GCA_019973955.1 Trichonephila inaurata madagascariensis
TGTATTTAAACGTACATCAGCCCCACTCTACATGCCGGATGATTTAGTCGTGAAAAAAAATCGAATACGTCTAATGACTCACGATTTTCACAGACAGCTAGATCAAACTGATTTCAGCGGATTAATTTTTGTAGCTCATTGCTTATGCAGCAGGGGTTTTTACAACTGGATCAACTATTCTAATCATTAGTTCTAAGCATATTTGGAAAAAAAAAATGGTTTGGTGCTCTATACTGGATCACTTCAACCGGAAGATCAATCTGAGAGAGAAATAGGTTTAACATTTTTAAACAGAATTTCTTGATGAAATGTTCTAATTTTTAATTTAATATCTTTATTTTTATTATATGTTTATGTCAAAGGTATTAGTTCAAAAACGAAACAGATAGTTCATGTCTTACTTTGTTTCCTTTTTTGAAAAATCATGTAACAGGAAGATCACACTTTTAAAAAACACTTAATGCTATCACGAATTTATAAAATGTTTTAACATTTTTAAATTATAGAATTAGAAAAATATTTATCGATCGCTGTAAATATCTCTAAAAGGTTTTTATTGTGAAAATTTCTTATCGTGAAATGTTTGATATTGATGTGTGTGGTCTTTTTTTTTTTAATCCCTGTAATTCAAAATAATTTTATGCCGTAAAAATTGAAATTAAAAATAGAATCAAGAAGGCAAACAGATGCTATCAAGGAGTACGAAATCAGTTTAAATCTAAGTACACAAGTAACAAAACAAAAATACACTTATACAAGACTGTAGGAAGACCAATTGTTTTATACGGCAGTGAATGCTTGGCAATTAACAAAGACGAAGAGAAACTGATAAGAAAAATTCTATGAAAATTTTTTGGTGCACTTAGAGAAAACGGAATCTGGAGAATACGAAACAACCTTGAACTTCAATCGAAATACAGAGAACTCAACATATTCAAAGTGATCAAAGCATCCCAAGTATGGTTTCTAAGACATGTATTTCAAAATAGTGATGAAAATCCTGTAAAGAAAATAACTTTCCCAACTCCAGAGGGATAGAGGAAGACCGAGAACAAGGTGGATGGGTATGAAGTAGAAAAGTGCTTGAAGGACCTGGGAGTTAACCGATGGGAGAACAAAGCATCGAATAGATCAAGAGGGTCTAAGCCAGCGATACTCAACCAGCGCCCCTTGGGCCGCATGTGCCCCATCGGACCTTTTTGAGTGGTCCGGTCATGCCCCGCTGCACTAACAAATTAAATTATTTAAGAACAATGTATTAAAAATTTGGCGAGAAATTCTACCAATCAAGCAATCTCTTACATTGATTTTGCTATCGATGTGGTGCGAGATATCTTTTTTCTTTTTGTAATCGTGTGACGGGCTCACGCGTCTTTTCTGTAACATAACCCCTGGGTTCTTTGACGGCCAAGATTAATGGCAAATCTTTTCCAACCCAAATCCAAGAAGTGAAATGCAATTGTGAAATGCAAATAAGATAGCCTTTAAAAGAACAGAAGTAAGTAAGCGGGATGGCAATTTAGAGAAAGTTATGTTTGGAAGAGATAGAAATGTAATTTGACGTCCTATCAAAGATTACAGATTCCTAGCCATTACTACAAGGTGCATACTATTGCACGCGTGCCTAACAGTCTCTCTGAAAGTGATTGAACCGTAGCTTGATTCATGGTAGGACAGATTATTTGATATTAGAACTCGTAATATTATCAGAATTGAAAGTAGGCGGATAATATAATTATTTAGATAAGGGATCCAAGTTACGCGATCAGGTTTAGCTTCAGCTGCGTGTTTGGTTTATTCTCACTTAATGTAAGTTTATCCAATTTATTAGAATTTAAGTTAAACTCTTAATAAAGTCATTAAGAATTTTAAAATGTCGATTCATTTCGAGAATCCTACACCTCTAATTCACGCTGACAATCAAGGATATGGTCGCCCTAGAACAACCATATCACAATTGTAACGGTTATTGTTAACAAATAACAGTAGAATAACGATTATTTTATGTGTGGGTGAAACTAATTTTCAATTACCCTCATACCTTCCAAGCGAAAAATATCTAAAGAATATTTGTAGTTTCAAGACGATTGGGATCTTGACTGTTTCGTAGAAAACAAACACGGATCAAGAACTTGTTTAATTTGTCATGAAAATGCTATATTTAAAAAATATAATTGTGCTTGTTCCTGCACCACTAAGCACAAATGTTTCAATGCCTCTTTTTTGAGGATCTCTTTCGAGAGGACATAAACTGACTTTCTTAAAAAAATCTTTGCGACAGCAACAATACATTTGGGGGTGGGGGACTTGGGATCACACATTGATGAAAGGAAATCAAAATTACCCCATAACAATGTAAAAAAAAAATGCATTAAACCATTTTTTTTTGTGAGTTAAGTTTGTGATGGAGTTTAATATAGTTTTAAAATAAAATTCAAAATTAATATTTTTACCAATTTTTGCATTTTGAATGCCTGATTTTATAGCGTCCACCCCTCCCCCTCCTTGTTAATCTTCATTTTGAGGCCCGCGTGAAATAGTTGCCATGTGTATGCGGCCCGGCTGAAAAAAAGGTTGAGTACCGCTGGTCTAAGCTGACCGAAACAGCCTTGGGCGATAACCGACTGTAGTGCTTGGAAAGAAGAATTCAAAAATTTTTGAAGTATACGATTTCTTGCTAAGAATTATTTTAAAAACGAGATATAAAGATTTTTTGTGGGCTTAACACAGATCTATTTCAAAAATTATGAAAAAATGCTGAAATTGTAGGGAAAAAAATTAGTATCAAAATATGAGGAAAAAAAAACAAAAAAAAAAAAAAAAGAGCATTTGTATAAATAATAGTAAATTTTGTAAAAGTGCAGCGATTTTTTTTAAAAAAAAATATCAAAACTATTTTAATATTGCACAAAACTTGTAAAGATACTTAACCGAAACCTTTTGTGCAAATTTTCAGTAATCCCTGTCCCCGTTTGAAACTTTTCAAAAAGGCGCATTTTGCGTAATACGCGTTTTAAAGACGGTATTTCATACTGAAAACGACATCCATCCTTAGTAAAACAGTTTAACTTTTGTGTACTAGTAAACCGAAAATAAACCGTTCCCCCCCCCCCCCCCACATTTTTACTAGCGCCTAATAGAATGGCCTTTAAAATAAAAGCGTAAAATATTTGTCATTTTGTTTTTCCGAATTCGAGATTTTCAAGTAGTTTATTTAATATGCAGAATACAACGAAATTTTTAAACTTACTCTTATTTAATGATGAAAAATCAATTGTGCTAAATGCTATAGACCATAATGATAATTCTCGAAAAGAAAAGTTAACAAACTATTTTAATTAATTAACCCAGCGTTTCTTAAACTGCGCGGTAACTCTACGAGGGTGGCGCGAGCATATTGAAAAGTCGAAAACAAAAGATTATTGAAGAAAACATTAATTTTTAAGGAAAGTGAACAAACAAAATACATTCCGACACAGTAAAAAATAAAGTACACATTTACACTCATATAATACACTTATAAATGTATCAGTACTGCACAATGTATTTTATCATTAATTTAACAATACTAAGTTAAGAACAAGCGAACAATTACCAGTGACCCCACACATGGGCTTGTCATATATAAATTTTTACAAAAATTAACACTTAATTTGATCATTTGTTCGGTTTATGATTAATCTCTTAACTGCCGTTTAAAAGTTACGTGACTCGCTTCCCAATGCCTCCGTTTTCCACGTAGGTGCGGGTATGTGATGTATTGGGGGGGGGGAAAAGGAATAAATATATAAGCCAATCCTCTGAAATAAGTAAATCCTTCGCAAATATTGTCAAGGTCCTTTTATTACATTCCAAAACCTTCGTAATAGTTTATGGATAACAGTGCACAGAAAAAGATCGTACTTCGGAAAGACTACATATATATATACGTCCAAGGCAATTATCGCTTTGATTGAGCGAGGTTTATATACATCGGTGACAGATTAAAGTCTTGTTGTAGCTTTGGCGTAATAGCATTATTAAATGCAATACATTGTTGTATGGAGTGGCGGTCGTGATGAAAATTATGATTGAATATTGGGAAGCAAACAGTGAAAGTTTGAGAAGCACTGAATTAACTCATTAACACAGTTTTTCTTTGAGCTAGTAAATTGTAGTATCAGTTTTGCGGAAGTTAAAACGAATCACCAATAATAAAGTGCTTCTTTAACGATTGTACTACAGCTTGAATTTGTCCGTTATCACTTAGACATACACTCCAAAAAGAATATATATACTTTAAATTTTCTCATTTATATTTGTACCTACAGAGAATTATTCTTGAAAATTTTTAGAAATAATTAGATTGAGTTACAAGATTTTGAAAAAATACCTACGATTTTAACCAGTTAACTGTGGTTGACGAGTATACTCATAGGAGGAAAATAGGAAAAATTTAAGATGAATTCATGCGTTCCCGCATGCACCGGTGGAAATTGCGTATAAGTTCTTTATTTATGTGCGATGATAATGCTTTTAAGATGTTAGCCTAAAAGGGGCAAAAGCAAAAGTCGGAAAGTTGATTTTAACCGAATTTTTAAAATTCTTTCCTTTATATGCAGTAAAACATGTTTTTGAGCGGTGGAGAGGGACCGTATAAAAAATATTCGAAAATATTTCATGAATTCTTACATATAACAGTTTTGTAGAAATACTACAAAATTTTTTTTATATGCGGTGGAGAGGGACCGTATAAAAAAAATTGCACTTGGAAATTACACCAATTATTTACAAAATTTATGAGAAAATATTTCCCCATAACAAAATGAATAATTAAATTGCATATGAAAACATTTTAAAAACATTTAGTTTCTCATTGTATACATAGAAAAGTTTTCAAAATTTACTTACATAATTCACTACTACTTATTGTAATCTAAAGCGCTCATCTTCCTGTGATGAATACGTTCGAAATCGCTTTCGTCACTTGAAGAAATAATTTGAATTGATTTATTTTTTGGCACCAAAAAGTAAGACAAGTTTTTGCGAGAAGGTCAATTGATCAGTTGCTTGTAAATGTCACGGTAACCAGATATGCATGATCGAAGCTCTTTGAAGTTTCATACTCCTTTCGGAATTGGTATCTATTTTTGCTTTCTCAATTTGTTCGAAAGCTTTATGCCTGCATATATCGTATCCTCTCTCAAGGAATCCGGCACTTCTTCCATCCGCCTTCATAATCTATCAAGTTATTGATAATGCCACTGTCATTGAAAGTTTCGTCTTCAATCAAAGCACGGACTGTTGGCGCTCTGAGAGAAAGCAACCGAACGTGCATTGTCGGAAGAATGTTTATAACAAATGAACAGAGCACACTTGAAGTGTATATATATGTTACCGTTAAAGGGTATAATTCAGTTATTTTATTGAATAACTAAGTATTTCATGAAATAACTAGATAAATCAGTTAAAGTATATAATAGATGAAATATTTCATACTTTACGTAGTTATTTTATGAAATTAATAGTTATCTTATGAAATAACTAATGATGGAACGTTAAAGTGTTAAAATAAACAATTTAGTTTCTTTACTAATGATGTCCTGCTTTGGTCAGGGGAGGACTTATACACTAAAATATCAATCCCCATGTTAATTCTACAATGCAATTTTTTTGATGATATGGGGTTGATATTTGGGGGATCGATAGTACAACCTGTTTAGTTAAGAAATACAAGGACTCGACCTCCCCAGTGCCTCCCCCAGACAGCATTTTGCCAATAGCTGGACACCTGAGCCTCTCATTCCACTCGGATCTGGCTCATTCGATCCCTCAGCCTCCATTGTATATTCTCACCGAATTTCTTGCTCATAGGGTCATGTCTTGTATTTTATTTTATTTCACCGTTTTAAACTTTTTTAAATCTGTAATATTTTGAAATGTATTTGAGTCTCTGATTTGAGATTTAAACCACAGGTTCCCCTTGGCAAGACCCATCCATTTATCAATTTAGCTCTCTTTCGACAGGCTTAGAGGGGGCTTCAGCACTAAAATATCGTTCCCATGTAAGTGGTTCAAAATTGACTAAAAGCAGCTAGAATCATTCAAAGAACTTTCAAGTGCCGTATTTCATACTTCAACGATCATTATCCTATAGAATACCTAGTTAAAGGGTAGAATTCAATAATATTAATTTAACTGACTTGTGTGTGTGTGTGTCTAGTTCTTTCATGAAATACCTAGCTATTCTATGAAATAATGGATTTCACACTTTAATGGTAACTAGTAGCGCACACAGGAATTTTTCGAGAGTCCACCATTTTTGTACCATGATCCTTTTGATTTTGTCGAATTTCGGGAACAAAAAACAGTAAAAAACTAATTATTGAATAAATAATTAGCATTAATTAATAAAATTAATCATTAACAAATAATTAAATTTTACGTACTATATACTTAGAATTATAATCAATCGGAAAAAAAATCAAGTGCTTGTGGGGGGGGGTCCGGACCCCTAGGACACCCCCTTGTGTGTGCCACTGACGGTAACAGATATGTACCTTGCAGTGGCGCAACGTACACCTCTGCCTCGCGGTGGAGGGGGGGGGCGAGACCTGACTAACGCCAAGTACGTATTTACCCAATTTATAAAATAATAAATGCAAAACCTGACTTTGTGCAGGGGCGATCTAACATTATCTGTTCACCACTAGTATATTGATAGAAAACATTGCAATAGTGCCAAGCCGTTGAAATTCATATATCGCATAAAAAAAGATCGCAGAGAAAAAACTTCACAAAACAAATCGCATAAAAAAAAAGAACCGCACAAAAACAGGTTCAACTGTATATTTAGTTTTTCATGCGTTTTTCGAATAACATGCATGTAATATATGTTTATGTTAACCAAATAAATAAGTATTGGTAATACAATTGACAATTTTGTAAAATAAATCCATCTTTTTGGCCAAAATATCGTAACAGTGCAACTTACTCTGTGATTGACGAATATACTCGTCTCATTGCTCGATTTCCGTGTGTGACACTCATAATTGCGAGCTCTCACAAACTGGAGTGCCACAGTTAACTGGTTAAATACGTGAGTCCATGATATAATTTGTTCAAAGCACCCATTCTGAAGATATTTTCCGCTTTAAAAGGTTCTAAATCTCTTCCTCGGTATACTTAATATTGAATGAACCTTTTCCTTAACCAAATCGATTATCCAGCGACAAGGTATAAAGTGATTCTATTTCAGTATAAGGCAGCGTTTCTCAAACTGTGGGGCGTGATAACTCTACTTAGGGGGCGCGAGCAAATTGAAAAGTCAAAAACAAAAGATTTTAAAAAGTTATTAATTTACTGAAAGTAAACAAACAAAATATATTCTGACATAACAAAAAACAAAATACACATTTACACTCTAATATAATACACTTATAAATGCATCAGTCCTACACAATGTATTTTATGATTAGCTTAACTATATTAAGTTAAGAACAAGTTTAATAATTACCAGGGACCCACGGACTTTTTCATATATAAACTTATATCTGAAAATTAACATGGCCGCGGTAGCCGAGTGGTATAGGTATCGGACCGTGGCTTGCCTTGTCACGAGTTCGAGCTCCGTACCACTAAAGACCCGCCGTGTAGGGCAGCGATGCACTTAAATCTGTCGAGAGCTGAAACGTCTTCCCGTTGGTGTGGTAGTTAGGAGAGGGGTGGTGTCAGCTCAGGTGTCGTCCACGTCACTTGACCATGGTTCAAAATTACGTGGTCCGTCGCCAAAAGCCCTCGTGTATCTGAACAGTGCGACGTAAATAATCAATCTGAAAATTAACACTTTCTTTGATAATTTGTACGGTTTAATTAATCCCTTAAGTGCCGATTAAAATTTGCGCGATTCGCTCCCCAATGCCACAATTTTCCACATAGGCACGCGTATGTGATGTATTGGGGGGGGGGGAATTAATACGCAAAACCTCTGAAAGAAGTAAATTCTTCGCAAACACTGTCCTTTTATTACATTCCAAAGCCTTCGGAATAATTTTATGGATAGCAGTGTACAGAAAAGATCTTACATCAGAAAGACGTATATATACGTCCGGAGATAATTAAGAGTTTGGCTGAGGGAGACGTTCATATACGCCGGTGGCACTTGAGTGGCTTAAGTTGTTCTGTATCTACCGTCAAAGTTTAGTATTATTGAATTCAATGCATTGTTATTGTATGGAGGGGAAGGCACGATGAAAATTATGATTGAATATTGGGTCGCAAATATATAAAGTTTGAGAAGCTCTGGTGTAAGTCGAAATAAAATTATGACTGAATAGTTTACGCAACCTACTATTCTATTGAAAACGAAGACTTAATATTTCTTAGACATAGTACTGTGGCGGTGTGATATCTATATAAACTAGTACCAAACATCATGCGATGACGATCGTTTTGGCGTGGTCGATAAAGTACTTGCGTACGGAATGGAAGGTACTCTGATCGAATCTTCCTTCCTACATTGGAGACCCTGGCCATGCAAAGCGAACCACACCCTTCACGCGTCGCAGTCGTGGTGCCATCTATCCACCTCAAAAGCAACCAAGCCGTCAAACATTAACACAAATAAGCCGTCTCACACAAATGACGCAATTCTCAAGCCGTCACGCACGATGACGCAACCCACAAAGTGACGCAACTGCTCATATGCTCGCCACGAATATGGTATCGTTCGTTCACCGAATCACTGGCATGGGGTGTATGTGGCGGTGTAATATCTATATAAACTAGTACCAAACATCATGCGATGACGATTGTTTTGGCGTGGTCAATAAAGTACTTGCGTAAGGAACGGAAGGTACTCACAGATGGAATCTTCCTTCCGTCAGTACTATAGTTTTCAATTCTGAGGCTCGAGAAATCACATCACTCTGTTTATATCTATATTTTCAAAACGCATTAACTTGAAAATTCTTTAAAGATAATTTGAATATTTCTTCGATGCCTATATTTGTGGAATTTCCAAAAAGATAAAACTAGTCAATTTAAAGAACTGTGAAACTTAAGTATTGATGCGCTTAACATTTTTAAAATTGTTCGAGAGAAGCTTGTAAATATTTGATGAATGTTTTATTGATGTCTCACTCGAAGCAATGCGAAGAATAACTGATATCAAACCTTGTAAATTTGAACCACGGTCAAGTAACGAGGATGATACTTAAGCTGGCTCTCCATTTTTCTAATTTCCGTACCACGCCAGCTAGGGGATTTTCAGCCTTAACAGATTTAACGTGTATCAGCTCCTTTTACATAATAAGTCTTCAGTGACACCAAAACTCGAATCCATGACTCGACAACGTTGGCAACGAGTTCGTGACCATGGCAATTACAGCTATGAATATTGGTTAAGAAGGCTATTTACAGTATGTTTAAAGGGGCCATGGTCACGAACTTGTGGCCGATGTTATCGAGCCGTGGCTCAGCATCTGTGCCTCTGAAGACCTGTCGTGTAGAGGAGGTGATGCATAGGTCGATAGGAGGTCGATACTTTCTCGATTGTGGAGACTAATCAAGCAGTTGACCTGATATCTACCTCTGTTCCCGATTACCCAAAAGTTACCAATTCATTGAATGATCGGAATATTGATACAGTAACCAAGTGAAATCAACCAGCTATTTCCCCAGTTAGTTGTAGTGTCACCTGATTAGGGACGTCGAGGCCCTGGGAGCCTACTCAAAAGTAGGCCCTTACACAAATGTAGGCCCCACCAATGACCCTTAAAAGTAGAGTACATAGCATACGTTGTCAAACACTCGTACAAACAATAACCCTACAATCGCGAAATTTGTACTTACAAACTATTATTTGTACTATGCGATTGTAAGGACTTACAATCGCAACAACCATCTCGACTCACTGCCGCCTTTTGAATGAATCAGTAAAGAAGATGTATGGTAATAGGCCTATACATGGAGTCAGTTGACTTATTGTTCAAAATTCCCAGGTTTTCGGAGAATATAACCGAAAAAAACATTTGAAATTATTCGAATCATGATTTTATTAAGGCTGAGTCAAGAACGAGACGAGGCCCTGGCTCCAGTTACTCCATGCCTTAAAATGGCCCCGCATCTGATAATAAGACAATATCTTCATTGAAGGCTCCACATGAAAGGAATGTACTCTCAAATATCATGTATTTGTGTTTAATTAAACATCCAATCTAGAGGGAGGAGATTTAAGTGTGAATATATCAATTGTTTCAGATTGTTGCAACGGCTTGTCCCAGATTTGCCCTGGAATCAACGCGCGTAAGAGGATCTACCGAAAAAAAAAGCATCAAATACATTCAGAGGTGAGTGAGTGAATATTAAAGTCGCACTGTTCATCTACACGAGGGCTTTTGGCGACTGACCTCGTAATTTTGAACTACGGTCAAGTGACAAGGACGACACCTGAGCTGGCACCTCTCTCCCCTAAATACCACACCACACCAATGGGAGGACATTTGAGCTCTCGACAGATTTAACGTGCATCGCTCCCCTACACAACTGGTCTTTAGTTGTACTGGGCTCGAACTCATGACACACCAGCCACGATCCGATACCTTGACCATTAGGCTACCGCAACCACATTACTCTAATAGCGAAATGGCCATCGCCAGAATTTGCGATGGTTGATTCTCACATAGAATAAGTGTGTGTTCATTAAAATCGCTCCATAAAACAACACGAAGGCGGTTGGTGACGGACCTCGGAGGGAGGGCTGCGATAGCCCAGTGGTCAAGGTATCGGATTATGGCAGTCATGTCATGAGTTCGAGCCCAGAACCACTAAACATCCGCTGTGTAGGGCAGCGATGCACGTTAAATCTGTGGAGAACTGAAACGTTGGTGTGGTGTGGTAGTAAGGAGAGGAGGGTGCCAGCTCAGGTGTCATCCACGTCACTTGACCAAAATTACCTGGTCCGTCGCCAAAAGCCCTCGTGTTGCTAAACACTCACTGACGGACCTCGGAACTTTGAGCCTCGGTTAAGTAACGAAGACGACACCTAACTATAACTATTAGACTATCACACACACACGGCTACTCACATTGAAAGCATAAAACATACCTGTATTTATTTTTGGTTTTAAGTATCCTTTTTAATATAACCCATAAATATTACATTATCATTCAGTTCAAGAAAATTAAATGATTTTTCGTCTTAGCACACAGTTTCAAAATTTTAATTATTTATTAGTAGCACTTTTTAGTAAGTATAAGTATGCATAAACACCTTTGCTATTTTCATTTGTAATTGTTCGTGAAAGGTTTACTTTTCATTCTTTTATTTACTTATTTTACAGTCGCATGACCAGCTTGTAGAAGCCATTTACATAAAGCTGATCAGCATTCAATGCAAAAATGAAGTACCCTGATCTATGCATAGTAATTTAAGGAGAGGAATGATCGTCTCTGTAAGACGATGAACCTTCATTTAAGAAGAATATTAATTTAAAAGATAAACGATACCTAAATGATGCATTGTATATGTTGTAGGAGCGAATAGATAACAATCAGGAAAGAATGCAGTTTGATTATAATGATCACACAATAATAGAGTATGAAGACAAATGACACGGAAAATGCCAAGAATTTTTAAACAGGCTTCCAAAAATTATGAACCAAGATGTTCTTTTGGAGCTAACTTTTGAAAGAAGGCATTTCAAGGAAATTGTAAATCATATAGTCTGTATGCGTTTAAGAGGTCTCAGGGGTGTTAAATTTTTCTAGAGGTCTGAAAATATAAACAATTTTCAAACAGGTATCATTCTTTTAAATTTAAATTAAATAATTCGAATCTTTTACACATTATTTATAAAAGAATGGGGCTTCAGAAAAGTATAGAATGTTTAAAATATAATAATAATTTTAAAAATCATAAGCATATGAAAATTCTATGATAAATATTAAGTATTTTTTGCGTTGCGCACGCTATTTTCTAAAATAGTAGCTTTAATTACTAGCTATAAGTTGAATAATAAAGTTAAATGTATTCTCATTACACTATAGCTATTTTTATATAAATAGAATAATAACTTACATATTTTAATAAATAAAAAA